>JAPQLA010048311.1:0-11207 GCA_029822935.1 Naso vlamingii | reverse complement strand
ACAGTGACAATCTTACACCCCACTCCACCCTCCCTTATTCCTCCACCCCTTTGGTATATGTATATACAGTATATATATGTATTTTTTATTATTTTTTTATGATTATTTATTTAATTTTTTTTTTCTAACAGAATTCTTCTTTACATTAGTCATTGACTTATTCTGCCCCCCTCTTTCCCTTCCTTCTTTATTTTTCTTTTCCTATTATTCATTTAACTATTTGGCTGCTTTTTCGTAAACGAGTTAAATGTACAATGTGTCTGACAAGGATGTGTACTTTTGTGAAATACTGATGTATTATATAAAGATGTAATGGAGATGTTTGTACTGAAAACAAAATAAAAAGTTCAAAAAAAAAATGTTTTTTTCTTATTTTGACTGTTTTGCAAAACACTCTTTCATTATGTTTATCCAGTAGCCTTCCCTGAAGGCTCTCCACAAGAGGTGATACAGATGTTGCCAAACACAGTTATTAACACTAGCCCTACTCACAGCAATGTTATAGTGTGTTATGAACCATTTTAGAGCTGCAGCTATCAATGATTTATGTAATTGAGTATTATATTGATTATTCTGGCAATTAATCAAGTAATCAGATAAGAAATGTTGTACACCCTGTAATTTCTTTTTTCATTAATTTAGTTTTGCATTATTTTATTGCTGTAGTAATATGCAAACAAGAAAACAAGACATCTCTTATATTAGTCATTGGTTTCCAAAAAAAAAATCAGCATTTTTATTGCACCTGCTGACTTTACTCAATGTAATCAGATATTTGTATTATAATGGATTAGTGCATTTTATTTTGGGTTTTAAAAAATTGATTTCAGCATTTTCTTTTCTGTGATTTAAAGTGGCTGTGAGGAACTTTAAAGTGTTTATGAAACGGTCTCATTATTCCTCTGGTGATTATAAATTTCCTGTAACAGCCAATGAGACCCTTAACAAAAAGACTGCTGCTTTTATGTAGTTACTATTAATACCTGTGATCGAGTCCGAATCAGAAGATTCTTTTAAAAATTTTATTGTTCTGTGCAATGACGATAATATTCTATGGCTATTAGATTGCACCTTAGCAGCTGTGGCTCAGTAGGTAGAGTGGGTCTTGGTGGTTCGATCCTCAGCTCCTCCTGTCCACATGTTGAAATGTCCTTGGGCAAGACACTGAACCCCAAATTGCTCCTGATGGCTGTGCCATTGGTGTGTGAATGTGTGTGTATGGGTGAATGCTGGCTTGTGTTGTAAAAGTGCTTTGAGTAGTTGAAAAGACTAGAAAAGGGCTATATAAATACAGTCCATTTCTATTTACTTAGTATGAACGTTAATACAAATGGCAGTGTAACTTTAGCCTACAGAAAATAGAGGTAATAGGTCTCAGGGGACATTACTACAATACAACTAGCTTATAACTTATTTCTCAGTCACATGTAAATACATTACCTCATTGCAATCTATATTGTGGTGACTCTTTCACTTGCTTTCAAAAAAAATGCACACGCTGCTGGCGTTATGCCTGCCTGGCACGTGCTACCAAAGATCTTTACGACAGTAGGCGCTTGTGTCACGACTGCTTTTGTCCAAAGAGGCCGCTAGAATCAACAAAAACTGAGAGTTCCTTGTAGTCACTTTAGTGTTTTAGGAGCACCAAGTAACTCAGGTAACGCATAGACACGTCACATCTGACCAAGTAGCCACCACATTGATTCACAAATATATTTAGTCATTACCTATAGCCATAATTAAAGTACATTAACGTTCAGGGGGCAGTTTTTGTAATAATCTCTTTTAAATAAACAAGTATGCATGTTGATTTTGTCTGATGGAGAGGGAAGGGCGTCCTACTTCTGATATAAAACACGGTGATGGGTGCCACATACTGTAGGTCCCCTGTACTAAATCAAAGAGCTTAGTGGTAGGCAGAATCTATACATTTGAGGTTAGAAATTGGAGCGTGCCTATAAATAATATCACCATAATCTAAAACAGAGGGAAATGTTGCTTCTGTGATCTGTTTCCTACAGTAAAATGAGAAACAGGATCTATTTCTGTCCTGAAAACCTAGCTGCATCCTTAATTTCTCACTCAAGTGATCAATATGATATTTAAAAATAAATTTGTCATCAATTATAAAAATGCCCAGGTACTTGTAGTGAGGTATTTTTTCAGTAAGTGTACCATTTAAAGTGTAAATTCGAAAATTCCTGTCAGTTTCTTTGGCTCTGGAGAAGACCATCTACTTTGGTTTGTCTGTATTTAAAACAAGTTCAAGATGAACTAGACTTATCTCCACCTTTGTGGAGGGGCATAATATGTGCTGTTTTTCAAACTCTTCGGATTATACCAAAACTTATACTCTGGTTAAAAATATGAGTAAGGTGGTTAGTGATTAATGGAGCAGATTGTTTGAGAAGGAATGGATCTCAGTTATCTTCCCCTGTTGCTTTCCTGGTATCAATTGCTTTGAGAGTGTTAGTAACCCAGGAGAGGGTAAAGGGATTTAAAAGAAACTCAGGAGAGGAGGTAAAGTTAGAAGACTCTGGCTTTTTATGTGTCATTTAATTTGTTAACTGTTAGCATACTTCATTAAAGTGGAGACCAGCTGCAGCAAAATGTTCATTAAAAGCTGAACATATTTTATTCTGTTCAGATAAAACAGTGTCATTAAAAGTAATATGAGTGGGTAAAGAATTTGTGTTTTTGGACTAAGTGGAATTGACTAATTTCCAAAATGTACCTACCTCAGATCTTGAATTGGAGATTAGATCCATGTACAAAGTACACTTTGCTGCTCTTATTGAGGACGCATACTAACTTCTTAGTTGTCGGACAGCAAACCAACGAGAAGGGTTTCTAGGTTATCTAGCCAAAGCCCAAGTTTTGTTTCTCGAGTGAAGTGTGTAGGATAATTCAGAGGTAAACCATGGGCTGGATCAGTTCTTCAGCGTTAGCCTTTTAAATGGTGCATGTATATCAACTACAGAATTAAAAACACTCATATAATGATTTTAAGAAGTTTCAGAATCTTGTGATTCTAGGGTGGAAAAAAAAGAGGTTACTTTGTTGAAGGTCAAGTGGAAAAAAAGGAATTGGAATTGAAATTTCTTGAAACAGTTAAAACAGACTGATTTAGGTAGGTTGGTATTATTGTGCAATGATCACATATATCAAGTGGGAATTCATTGTTATCTGAATATTTATGTGGTTTATTTGTTAAAATAATATCAATTAGTGTTGACCTAGAGGGATCCTTAAGGTTAATATGTGTAGGATCAGAAATAAGGGCAAGGCCTACCTCAGTCTGAGTCCTTAGACAGCCAATTTCGGTTTAGATCATCCATAAATAATATTTCTGAGGACATAAAGGAAACCAGGTTATTGAAATTGTTGGTGACAGCCTCTATTGGAGCTGATGGAGGATAATAAATTCCAACAACAAAGAAAGAAATGGCATGGCTGAGATCTACTTCAATTGCTTGCAACTCAAATTGTTTTGGAATAGAAACACTGGCTGACACAGATGCTTTACTTATATTACTTTATAATATTATATAATGTATATATTGCTTTTGATGGAAATTGTTACACTGCCACCCATCAAATCTATAAAAATTATAACCATTTAATCTTACATCTGTACTTTTGAGAGATGATTTTAACCATGTCTCTGAAAATGCTAAAATGTCAGGTCTGTTATTTTTAGTAAGACAGAAACATTGTTCATCTTCTTAATGATGCTTTGAATATTAATATGCATCATGCTAAGGCCGCTTTTAGTTTTTGAAGTTTGCAGATGAGGTTACAGAAGGGGGTTGACACAATGCTGGATTGATGCTTGAGGTGATCTTAACCTGAGTGAGACTGCTAAAACAGACACCAGTTGGCCTGGATAAGCCTGTATAAGAGTGTGGCCCCTGCCACCTGCTATTATATAATACAGGTATCTTTGTTCTGGTAATTGTAACAGGGGTAACTAGTGAGTGGAGGTCACAGTTAAGGACTGGAGACAGGTGACCACCAGGAGGTGTGTGGGAGTATGTGACTGGTTGGTGTGACAGTAGTGAGACATCAGGAGAGGTTTTTTACAGGTGACTGGAAGGGGCAGCATGGTGGCTAAGTGGTTAGTGTAGCCTCACAGCAAGAAGGTCCTGGGTCTCAAATCCAGGTTCACTTGTCTAATATCAAGAGGGTCAATACCTGACTGGGATAGGACCATTCTACGTGGAGTTGGTTTGTTCACCCTGTGTCTGCATGGGTTAGCTCCTGGTGCTCCATTTTTCTCTCACCATCAAAACATGCATGTTAGGCACATTAGGTTAGGTTGGACCAGTGTGGCGATACGCTCAGTTGCAGCAGGTTAGGACTAACCCTCCACTCTGATCTCTCAGTTTTGTTGTACAGTTCATTGTATAATGACAATAAAGCTGCTGTACCTTCACCTTTATTCTTACCAACTTTCTATTTTTGCCTGCAGCAGGGGATAGTTGGTTAGAGGAGGCATGTAGTAACAGAGCGCACCGTCAACTCAATATTAATATATAAGAGGCTCGATCCTTCTAGGTTGGGATTAAGACCGTCTTGTTTGAACAACCGAGGCCTATGTAAAAAGGTAGCAAATACATAAACAGAGGCGATACTCTTGTTCATACAGTATCACTTTAGCCAAATTTGAAGTTTGCGAAGGCAGTTGGTTATTACATCACCAAAATGCGGGGAGTGGAGTGGACTGGAAATAACTACTTGCTTTTCAGAATCCAGCAGACGGTCAATGAGGTGGACGAAATCCTCCTTGAGAAGCTCTTACTTTTCAATCAATCAATATCCTTTATTTAAAGGCATTCTAAGTCTTGTTACGCGGTTTCTAAACTAGTCACGTACAGCAAACATCTCCTCACGATCCGCTGGCTGTCTGTCCTCTGAATATGCTGTAAAAAAAAAAGTCCGGTCTCTGTAAACAGCCCAGGCTCCAAAAACACCAACAAAAACACTGTGGTCCAGGCTGCACCAACCAGCCAATCACTGATAAGAGGGATTGGGGGGTGGGGTTGGAGGTTCGCGTGCATGTGTGTGTGCACATGAAGGGGGGGTGGGGGAGTGGAGTAGACGAGAGAAGTTAGCTGGAGGGGAGCTAGGACACAGACGCCGACAGCAAGACAACAACCAGTATTTTTTGGAAATTTGAAATGGCTGACACAGGACCAAAAAGGAGACGTTCAGAAGCACCAAGAGCCTGAAGAAGTTGTTTGGGCCATCACCGCAGCAACGTTATCATCGGGCTAACATGCGATTTCTCTGAAATGCGCGTTCATGTCAGGGAGCACGAGAGGGAAAGCGGAGATGGAGAGAGGCGGAGACGGGGAGGGGCAAGCTAGCTCTGTTTCATTTGAAAACATTGTCAAACGTCAACAGAAGTAACGTCAACCAACGGTGCTTAGAGTGCCTTTAACGTTTTTCCAAGCGTTTGTCTTACATGTCACTACTCTTTGGTTACCCTCATCAAGTTTGACTACCACATCATTTTGCATTGTTTAAGGCATTACCAGCCTTGAGTCCTTCACCAGTAAACCATCTTTTACTGTGAGTATTACTCGCTCAGGCCCATAGTTATTTAGCATCAGCTCCTGTTTTGCTAGTGTTGGCCATCCTTCTTTGCAGGGGCAAGTCCAGAGTATTTTCTGGTGGGGGGCATAGGGGGTAACAACAGTGAACATGGGGGGGCCACCCTAAAAGTGACAAAAATGAAGGCCGCCACCGACCTCTCTTCAATATGTAGACTACTAGGTAGAATCTGACAATCTGATTGGCCACACTTATCTGTATTCAGTATTCCACTCTTATCTGTATTCAGAGTGATACCTGCTTTCTCGAGTCTTTGAAGCACTGCATGGAGTCCGGTGCCATGCTCTCCCTGATCACATCCCCATACCAGTAGGTCATCGATGTTGCAAACCACACCTTCCAGCCCCTCTGTGACCTCTGCCATCCTGCACTGAAAATGTTCAGGGGCTGAGGCAATACCAAAAGGAAGCCTGTTGAAATGGAACCACTTGGAAAGTGTAATGCAGAGATTGTCAACCATAGCGCCGCGGCCAAATGCCACAAAGAAATTGCCACAAAGAAGTTGCTCATTGTCCCACTCTCCAACGACACCGTGAGTTGGAGAATTTTCGAAATAGCCTCGGACAGAAAGTACTAGCTTGTAGAAAGAATAAAAGGTTGTCCATTTTTTTCTTTACAATTAGATAAGCCCACCAATGTTAGCAATGCTGCATTGCTTCTGATTTTTGTTCGCTGTCATTGGGAAAGTTGTCTGCATGAAGATGTGTTTTTTTTTGGTTTTTTTTTGTGGAGAGCTACCAACACGAACTACGGCTCAGGAATGCTTCCATTGCCTGGATGACTTTTTAACTGAAAATGGCCTGGAGTGGAAGAACTGTGTCTGGATTTTTTAGTGATGGCGCAGCATCGATGACCGGGAAACATAATGGCCTTATCAGGCAGATACTTGACCAAGCACCTGAGGCTAAATGGACCTCCTGTTTTCTTCACCATGAAAGCCCCTTGCATCCAAAAAGATGCCACCAGAGTTCTATGAAGTGATGGATGTGGTTGTGAAAACTGTCAACTTCATTAAAAAGAATGCTATAAACTCCAGGTGTTTTTCTCATCTGTGTGAGAACATGGATGCAGATCATGTCCAGCGTCTGTGCAACAGTGACGTTAGGTGCCTTTCGCGAGGACTGGTCCTTAGCCACCTGTTTGAACTGAGGAATGATTTTTCTCTTTTCTCATGGAGAAAACATCCCCACTCGAACATTACTATGCAGATATGACTTTTCCACGGCACACCAATCAGTCGGCTCCTCCACCCGACTGACACCCAGAGCTTCCATATGCCAGAGCTCTTGCTTGACCTTTCCCATCTGAGGCAGAGAAATCCATCTAGGGATAGTCACGAAAACTGACACAGCCCATGGTTTGAGTTTCATAGAGTAAGGCTGTTGTATTAACCCTCACCCGCTGCACATCTTGATGTAGGTACTCCTGAGGGTCTCCATGTCCATGCTGTTGACATGGTACAAAAGGCCAAGAGCTTTACTGACTGGCAACCCCAGCAAGGGCCTGTTGAGGTTTTAACCACGTAAAACTTCTCCATGGTCTGTTTAGCTGTAGTGTGGTGAACCCTGATACATCCAATGAGAAGGTCTCCTGGAAGGTCTCTGTGCCTTCTAGATGATAGGCAGCTGTACATTTGAGAAAATACTGCTGAAACCAGTCTGTGACACGGCAGTAATATTTGCCACAGTGTTGAGTTTGAAAGTAATGGTTTTACCTATTTCAGCAGTCCAAGCTTCATTATTAGATGTCACAGAGCTGAGAAAAAAGTCCTCTTCCTCTTTGTCATTGCTAAACTATGCATTGCTTTACCTGCACAGCACATTAATTAGTAGTGACCTTTTTTCCTACAAGATTGGCACTTGGCATCGTTAGCAGGGCATTCGTGTGTCATGAGGTGTGCTACCACATTTGTAACACTGGGAGCCTTTTTGAGTTTTGCTTTGACTGCTGTGTGGCTTTGCACTATAGTTTTTGCATTTGTTGAATTTCAAGTCTTTTTCCATTTGCTTGTACTCTGAGAGATGTTTGTCCTCCTGTCTGACCCCTATCCTGTCTACATATAGTTCATCACAAAACATCCCATAATTGCAGTGCTTGGTTAATGCATACAGAGCAGTGACGAATGCATTAACAGTTTTATTAGCTTCCTGTTTTTGCATATTCAATCGTGCATATTCATAAACAACGTTTTGTTTTTTTCCCCACTATGAAAAATGACTGAAAGCCATGCCTCACTTTAGCGTGTTGGTGCTGGTCTACATCACCAAGTTTCAAGTCTCTCCAAAGGTCATGCACTTTATCTCCCATGCAATACATTAAAATATTCACCTGCTTTTGGAGCTCATCATTAAGTTGCTTGCAGTTCAGAGTCTCTCAAATCTCTGGATCCATCTTGTCTAATCATAGAAATATCAAAGGGCTCTGGTGGCTGAATGCTAAACATCATGCTCGGTGTGTTAGCGTTAGCCATCCTGCTAGCTCCATTCCTCGTCTGAACTGGAACTCATTTAACTTCTTCACCTAGTCCATTCGTCTCTCCCAGGTGGACCCTGTCTGCTTTGATTCAGTCCCACAGTCCTTCTGACACCATGTCAGAATGTTTGTGTCAATGATTTAAAACACATGAGACCATCTGTCTGCCGAATCTTTTAACTTTTTTTTTTCTTTGCTCCATAATCAAACACTTCCTGCTACCACTTCACTTCCGTCTGTCAATACGACTCCAATCCTTTACCCCATAGTGCATCCATCTGTTCACATTTCACGCTAACAATCATGTTATGAACAATAAACCCATATTAAAAACAATACCACAGTTATTGTCTTATCAGTCTCAGGAGATGCTTGAGGAATGACAAACTGTATTTGCTGTTTGCCTCCTCTGGGTCCTTATATGCATGTTGTTCTTCGGACACATGCTGTTTACCATTGTCCAGGCCACTGTGCGCCACAGAAATACTCAACAACAAACCTGACAATTTGCATCCTATTCATTTTTGCCAACACTGTCAAGCCATGACTTTAATTCTTTTTACTCGCGTCTGTATTTCTGCAGACACATTCACTTCGCTGGTTTAAGAGTGTTTGGTTTGGAGCAGACATTTCCCCTCCGCATTCTGCGAAGAGGACCTGCCCTACTCTGCCTCTGACTGGCTTTGTGTCTAAACCAAACCAATCCAACCAACATGGTAACGAGTATTAGCTAAACAGAGGCAGAGTAGGGTGGTTCTTTGCGCAATATGTGTGGGATGAAAATCTGGAACAAATTGCATCCCGTATTGATTCAAAACGGGACACAACATTTAATGGTCAAATACAGGACATTTCCATATTTTAAGGGATGGGTGACAACCCTATGTGTCTATGACTTTACAGAAAGTTGTATATGCTCTATAAAATTCAAATTTTAATGTTAATTTGTTGTTAACATAATGAAGCTAGTATTAGTGTGCTGGCTTGTAAGCATTAGCATGTTAGCTTGCTAGCATGTTTGTACCTAGCTAGCTAGCTAACCTCTGTATGCTGGGGGGAGATGTCCCCCGCTTCCCCTGCGGCAATTACACCCTATTTTAACTGTCTCAAAGCACAAGATTACTGAAGAAATCTAACACAAAGCTTATTGAATTAGGAAATTTACACTGTCAAAGAAAGAATAGGTAAAAACAAATAATGTGTGCCAAATGTGTGTGTCTCCAGGCTGTCAGGCTGTCTAGTCACATGGAGAGGCTGTCATTCTGTTGCCTCAGCTCTGAGATGCAACCCCTCCCATCTGAGAGAGCTGGACCTGAGCTACAATCATCCCGGAGACTTAGGGGTGAAGCTGCTGTCTGCTGAACAAAAGAATTCTCACTGGAGACTGAGGTATGAACAGACAACAAGAACTCACACACTGAGGACTGTTGGTTCACAGTCTGTACCAGCAGCTCTGCTGGTAACAGTGAAGACACAAACTGATGTGCTGAGAGTTGCTGTTCTCACTGAGACAGACATCCTGACTGATATCAGACCAGGAATTACTTGCTGATCAGCTATTGACAGCTATGACACACATTGGTTTGTGAACTATAGTCAGGTGTTTACTATAGTCTATAGTCTAGTAGTACAAACTTATGAAGGGGTTCAAAGTTTAGTTTTGACTTTGGAAACAGCAGTTCACAAACAATCTCAGCTTGAAGTACATTTCGTAGCTGTACTTGAGCTTTTAGTCTTAATACATGGTCTTCATCAGCAAATGGAGTTTGCCTGGTTGTCATGAAATTATAAATGTACATGTTCAATTTTTTCTTAGCTACGGTGGCCAAGAAAGGTCACAACAAATACAAATGCCACAACACGAATGCAAAAGTTCACAACAAATGCAAACGCCACAACAGGAATGCAAAAGTTCACAACACGAATGCAAAATGTCACAACACGAACGCAAAAAGCCACAACCCGAATGCAAAAAGCCACAGTGGAAGTGAGCGAGACTCTGATGGTATAAATGGTCCGGGTTGCTGGTGACTACTATTGCAGACGGACCAAGTGACTGACAAGTGGAAAGTTTAGTGGGAGTTGTCAATGAAGCTGGAAAAGTAAGTGAAAATATGTTGTTCTATAGCTGTAATCAGTGTCACATTCTGGCTGTCATAAATCATCAGTATTGTACTGTTCAAAATGTTTATTTTTCTATATTTATGTAGTCTGCCAGTTAATGTCAGGTTTGCCGTGGAGCATCGTGGATAACAGTCACTCAGATGAATGTAAAGCCGTAACTTGTTACCCATGTATTGTCCATGTCTAAAAGATTAACGTTACCCACAACGTAAGTTAGTGTTTAAGCATAATCAGCTCCACAGCAAACCTGACATTAACTGGCAAACTACATAAATCTAGTCGTTGTGGCTTTTTGCATTCATGTTGTCAACTTTTGCATTTGTGTTGTGGCGTTTGGATTTGTAGTGACCTTTCTCGGCCACCGTACTTAGCACTTTGACAGAGCCTCATTTATGTTGTCTTGGAAGTTGAGCATCAAAGTTCACTCATGAATTTTTATAAATGTAGAAACTTCTCACGCTTGATATATTTTACATATCAGTCAGATTTTGCTGCCTTGGTTTGTCAGAATATTAAATCTCTGGCATGAAAAATGTTATTTAATCATTACTTATCAATACATTGTAACTTGTAATGATATTAAAATTTATTCAAAACCATTTCTTTCTAACTTAAGCTTAAAACAAGTTCAAGACAGTTAACAACAGATCTTTTGACATCAGTCATGTTGGGAAATCAGGCAGTGGAAATGCTCAAACTGCAGCCAGACGAGCAAAATAAGGTTGCTCCGATCAGTTGGATCTTATCCCCATAGGCCCTGAAACCCCTGACCCTAATTATCGATAATCATTTAAAATGTTTTGATCATGATTGGTGGTCACTATAAACGCCGACCAGAAGAGCCGATTAGATAATGTGACACACACGGGGCGCCTGGTGGCTCAGTCAGTAGAGCAGGCGCCCCATATACAGAGGCTATGTCCTCACGCAGCGGACCCAGGTTTGATTCCACCTGTGGCCCTTTGCTGCATGTCATTCCCCCTCTCTCTCCCCTG
>JAPQLA010048207.1:0-11213 GCA_029822935.1 Naso vlamingii | reverse complement strand
TCCTGCTGCTGTAACATGTAAATTTCCCCGCTGTGGGATAAATAAAGTATAATCTAATCTAATCTAATCTAATCTAATCATGTTGCACAAGCCCCTCCAGCCAGCTGTTTCCCTGCAGGAGCTCCAAGCAGCATCTGCACAGGACCCGGTGTTCACCCAGCTCCGCGCTTTCATCTGAGGGGGCTGTCCCGCCAGGGTGCCAGAGGAACTAGCACCTTTTCACCATGTCAAGGGTGACCTCTCCTGTTGGAATGGTGTCTGCGTGGCAAGGAGGCTGTGTACAGTGGTCCCCAGTGCCTTGAGGGCACACATCCTGGCCATGGTTCATGAGGGTCACCTAGGCATCATGAGGGTTAAACAACACTGCAGAGGCCTGGTTTGGTGGCCAGGCATTGACAAGGATGTTGAGCCGATGGTGAAAGACTGTACAGCTTGCCACACCAGCGGTAAGACTGGCCCACCCCCACCTCCGCCTTTGCAGCCCCTGCCGTGGCCAGCAGCACCGTGGACCCATGTCCAGGAGGACATCTGTGGTGAACTTCATGGCATCTCTCAGCACCAACGCTTCCTCCTGGTGGCCTACGACCTCCATTCCGAATGGTCCAAAGTGCTTCCTGTCGGGTCCGTCACCACCAGGGTGGTCACTGACTTCCTCTCCTCCCTGTTTGCCCGCTGGAGTGTGCCTGACACCATTACCACCAATAACGGCCCCCAGTTCATCTCAGCTGACTTCGCCGCCTTCACAGAGGGGAGCAGGATCAAACATATCAGAACTGCCTTATATTACCCTCAGGCCAACGGCGGTGTGGAGAGGTTTAACCAGACCCTCAAGAACGGGCTCAGAGCACACCTGGCAGACGGCCTCCCATTCTCATCAGCACTGCAGAACACCTTAGTGCATTACAGAGCGACGCCACATGTGACGACGGGCAGTTCCCCAGCCCTCCTGATGCTGGGACGTGAACTGCAGCTTCCCCTGGATCATCTACGCCCTCCGACGGAAGACACTCCAGCAGCGACGGCCTCTCCGGGTGACAGAGTAGCAGAGCGGCAACACCGCATGAAGGAGCACTTCGACCGAGAGCGTTGCGTGAGATGCCCCGCACTCACAGTGTCAGACTGGGTCCGGATCCGTCGACCGAATCAGTCCCACAAGCTGCTCTCCTTCTGGTCTGCACCGCAGCAGATCACAGCACAGTTGGGACCAGCCACCTTCCGCCTGGCCGACGGTTCACATTGGCATGCCAGCCGCCTTAGACAGGTGACGCCACCGTCCACCTCTGACCAGGCAGCTGCAGCTGATCCAAGCCACATGGATGGGGACTGGGACTTCCCTGCCTTACGGCCGGGAACCCCAGCTGCGCATCCGCCAGAACCTGATGCACCGGCTGAACCCCTGCAGCCTGGGCCTCGTCCTGCCTGGGTTCGCCAGAGGCCCCCTTACCTCAGACACTATGTTGTAAACTTTTGAAAAACTCTAGACTAGTGCATAGCCTGTCATGTGGCAGAATAACCCACAAGGCTATGCGGGTAAACCGGCAGTCTACCCTGTTTATCCAGTCAGGTTGGCTACGTTCAGGCCTAATTAATGTTCCGTTGCACTAACTTGTTTTAAGTCTATTTGCACTTTAGAAGGGGGGGGGGGGTAAATGGCTGTATGCCACAACATGGGAAAGTCACGACAGTGTGATGTCACTGCTGTAAAGTGTGGCAGTTGAGTTCAGTGTATGAATGGCCGCTGAGGTAAATAAACACACAGTGAGCACACAGTTGTTGTCCACGCATTATCGGACGTAACAGCCCTCAAAAGGCTTGAGGTAACATTCTTCAGTAGTGTTGTGGACTCAGCCTTGATGTCGATGCAGGAGCAGTTTGAAACTCTGAGCCAGGTCAGAGACAAATTTGGAGCACTGCTTGCTTTCTGCAGAGTGCACAGACTGTCCAAGGAGAACTTACAAAAACACTGCACTGAAGTACAGACGACAGTGACTGAGAAAGGAAAGGCTAATATTGATGGGCCTGAGATGGTGCACGAAATCATCAACCTTTCTCAACTGTCACCACACACAACTGCCCTGGAGATGCTCACATTTCTCCATGACAATAGGCTTCAAGAGGTGTATCCAAATCTCTGGATTGCTCTTCAAATAGCATTAACTCTCTCTGTTACAGTTGCCTCTGCTGAGCAAACTTTTTCAAAACTAAAGCTCATTCAGGAACGTCTAAGTGGTCTTGCTGTCATCAGCATCAATGCTGAAGTGGCTCAGAAGCTGTCATATGATGACCTAATTAGCGATTCTGCAGCCAGGAAATGCAGACATGTGCCTCTAAGCCTTCCTCAACTGGTGAAAATACCTGTTCCAAGCCGAGTAGCATATGCTGTCTTTGTAAAGATATGAAACTGCACAATTTCTTCTGTTGAGTGACAAATTGTACTTCTGCTTTTCTTATTTGAACATATTTATTTTGGGGAAAAATATGTCTTTGGTTTATTTTGATAAGATTTTGTTTACTGAAGAAGATTTTGCACTTTCAAATACTTGTGTGTGTCTTTTGGCTGTTCTACATACTGTGTTTACAAAGTAAGCAAAGTTGTGTGACTTTTCTTCTTCTATATCTTTGCTTTATTTAAGAAGAGAGACTTTTTTTATCTGCTGTTTCTTATTTGTACTTATTGATTGATTGAAAAACTGTCTTTGGTTTATTTTTATAAGATTCAGTCTGCTGAAGAAGATTTTGCACTTTTGAATTCTTGCGTGTGTTTTTGGCTGTTCCTCACTTATATTGTGATGCTATTGTATTATTGGTGTTGAATCATATGGAGCGCTTTTTAATAACGTTTATAGTAACAATACATATTTTTGATAATTAATGGTTAAACTGGCAAAAAAAACAACTTGGTTAGCATGGCTATGCCTGGCTATGCAAGTATAACGTACTGTTATTATTATTAATGAGAGTAACAGACCATACTCACACGGCAGCCATCTTCCTTTGACATCACTCTCAGAATCCAATGTGTAGAATGTAAATCATATAAACGGATATATGATGGATGTATATGATAATAACAATGACAGGTAATATTGTACATCATACTGAGAACTGGTATTGCACTTAATATTAAAAAGCAGTACTGTACATTATGTAAAAGTGATAATCCTCCTCATAATGTTTTCAGTCAGTGTTCATTGTTTCAACTCTCCTCTCTACTGAAGGGGGAAGAATTATAACATTTGATGGCCACTGGTAGAAAAGAGCTCCTGTAGCGTTTTGTGGTGCTTCGCGGTACTCTCCAGCTCAGAACACTGAGAGGTTTCCTCAGCATCCTCCTCTCTTACACCTACCAAAGACTCCAGGTCCACTCTGAGGACAGAACCCACTTTCCTGATGAGCTTGTTGAGTCTGTTGGCATCATCTGTCTTCACCCTGCTGCCCCGGCACACTACAGTGTAGAAGATGATGCTGGTCATCACTGAGTGATAAAACACCTGCAGCATGGTTCTGCAGACACTGAAAGACCCAAGTCTCCTGGGAAATACAAGTGGCCCTGACTGATCTAATGCACAGCGACAGTGCTTTGAGTCCAGTCCAGCTTATTGTCTATCTGGACACCCAAATACTTTAATCATCCACTGTGTCCCGCTCAGTTCCCATGATGCTGATTAGGTTTGGGGGGGGGGTTCTGCTGCCTAAAATCCACCACCAGCTCTTTCATTTTCGCAAAGTTGAGTTACAGAGGGTCAACTCAGCCTCCTGAGCTCTTTTGATACAGCCCACAGTGGCAGAGTCATCTGAAAACTTCTGCAGGTGGCAGGACTGTGAGCGATGTCTGAAGTCTGATGAGTAGAGTGGGAATAGAAAAGGAAACAGGACCCCAGTGCTGCTCACTACAATATCTGATATCTGTCCCGCATGCTCACTTACTGTGGCCCACCTGTGAGGTGGCTGGTTATCCAGGAGACTAGTGGAGCACTCACCTGCACGTCCAGTGGCTTGTTGCTGTGCAGGACGGGTTGTATGGTGCTGCAAGCACAGGTAAAGTCCAAAAACATGACTCTCACAGTGCTGCCTGTCTCCTCAAGGTGAGTATAAACTCTGTGCAGCAGGTAGTGACGACATCATATGAATCCAGGAACTTGCTCATTTCTTCTGGTAGAAAAAAAACCAGCCGAATGAAAATAAAAGCACTTAAAGTGAAGATGAATCACGGAACAATATGAATGTAGTGTGTTTGATTTTTACCTAAGGCAAGATAAGGCACCAAATTCCAACTTTATATTAAGGACATTCCAGAATTGGAGGACATTTTCTGTCCCACCCATGAAAATTTTAATAATTCTTGCACAAAATACTACAACATGCTCTTATTTTGTAAATTATACTTTTCCTGAGACAAAATGTAAATATAGTTTGGAAAAATGGTTCCAAAATATTATTTAAAATACCAAATAGGTCTCCCCCTATGTGGCATTATTCTCTTGCCCCACCTTCATGGTGACCAAATCACATATGAAATATAACGGTTAAAAAAAGTTTTAAATCTACTTTTGTTGGTTTGATATTGCTGATGTGTGTCTCTTGAAATTGTTAAAACAATTTATTTAATCATAAACATATTTTAAACGATGATAAATATGCACTGAAACTGTGTCCCACAACATGCACGCAACCCTGTTACCGAAACCTATTTAGCCGGCAGAAGAAGAACAAAAACAGCAAGTCTCATGACTCAGCAGAAACGACATCGTTAAGCCATTTGCTAATGCCATGAGTAGACCAAGGGTAGGTCCTCTCTTCTGTTTTTCATATTTTTCCAATATTTTCAGCCTTGATTAAGTGTGTCACTCTAACCAACACAACCCCGTTACTCATATTATCAGAAAAATACAAATAAATTTTAAAGTTTTCCTGTTTTATTTATATAGCTAAGTTTGTCCTCGACCAGCTAGCATAGCAGCTAGCATAGCTAGCATGTATTCCTGACAAAAAGCTTGAACATTAGCTATGATTTGCAACCCTGCTACTGAAATTAGAGTAACAGGGTTGCATATCCTTCAGTTTACTCAGAATGTACAATCTGTTATATAGTAAAATTTAATGTGTATTCATAATTTAGCATAATCCATACGTTTTAAATGTATTACCCTATTTTCCAGAATAATTTGCCATTTTTTCTCAAGCATGTTAAACGGGCATTTCATCAAAAAACACGACACTTTCACATACTACATGTGTCTTCTGATGAAATCACAGTGTGCACAGTGAAACATCGGAAAAAACAATTTCGCGACAAAGATGAACCTTTATTGATATCTGCGGACATGATAAAATATCAGACAATGTCTATTGTATGTGCTAAAAGAAACGACAGGCAGGAAAATAAAGATAAACTGTTACAACCCATTTTAAGTCTAGGGATGAAGGGTTTGTAACAAAGGGACCAGGACCCGTTTTGAGCTCAGCAAACAGTTAGTTTATTGTGATTAACAGAAAAATCTAACAACACAAGGGAAGGGCAGCGGGTGGCGTCAAACCAATAAATAAATTTAAAAAAGAGTCGCTAGCATAACTCTTGTGAAAAAAGGAAATAACTCTTAAGTAACAAGGTGCTACAAAAAGACAAAAGAAACGCCACCCATAAACCTAAACAAAAACACAAGAAAACGAGTGGGATTAACCCCAAAGAAAAAGAACAAAACTAAGCCTATGTGCCCAAATTTCCCACGTTCACACAAATTAACAGCACATGGCACAACACAGGGAGTGAAATAACGAAGGTGCGTGGGGGCTGACAGTCACAACCAGACTGAGCCCACTGAACTCCGGGACCAGGCGGCTTTTATGGATTTCCGGCTACTGGGAACTCCCCTGCAGTGATGACGCAGCCGATGACGAGCAGGGAACCACCTGATGGGCGGAGCCACACACACACCACAAACACATAGCCTACACACAACAGGCAACAGACTGGCTCCCGTAACATAAACAAATAGCCTAATGTTGTGGGCATAGGCCTAGCTTCATATGTTTTGGCAGTTAAAATAAAAAAAATAAAAAATGTGCCTCGTAAGCCTTAGGCTGTCAATCATGCCCACAAACTTAAATCAGACAATACAATATGCCATCCCTATTTTAACAAAAATAAATTAAATTCTGACCAGGCTAAATTGCCTGCCAAGGCAAATAGCTGGAGGGGGGGAAATCAAACGGACTGGACTTTAGATCACCCCATCAAACTTGAATTATAATGAAAATACACAGTCGCGACAAACAAATTCAGGCTAAATAGCCTTACATGCAGCCAATCAGAGATCCGCTTCACTTGAAAGCGAGGCCAAATAATTAACACACAGTATGTCTGGAATAGAATAAACCAATAAACAACGAAATGACCTTAATTGCTTTGCACTGTGGTGCGCCCAAAACAACAGCTATAAACGTAACCATCAAAATTATTCAGCTGACCGAACTCAATATAGGTTAGACATGGGCTTTTTTGGTATAGCCTAGGTAACGTTCCCTAATTCGTTTAATAGATCTAACCTTATGTCTAGTTAGATTTTTTCTTAGCACTATGCAGGAATAAAATAGCATCTACAGTGCCAGGATTCAGGCGAGAGCGCCTGGCCTCTAAAATGCGCCCTGCTGCACTGAAGGAGCGCTCACTTGCAGCACTTGTTGCTGGGACGCATAGGATTCTCTTGGCAAGGTGCTGTAGTCGTGGGAATGATTGTCCTTGTTTCTCCCAAAAGGTAAGCAGATTTTCCTCTGCTGATCCGTCTAGATGGAAGTTTGTAGAGGAATAATCCTCTACTTCAAGTATAGGTGTATCCTCCTCTCATTCCGTGAAGTCAATCCTTTGCTTTTTCAATGGTGCGAAATCAGCTATACCTACAAAAGACAGATAAAATCTAATATTGAGCCATGTCATAGCCTAATATTTTACACTTATAAAAACAGTCAATCAAGATAGCATAAACTTAATAGCCCAGGCAGGCAGGCAAAGTATCAACCCACCTTGCTCTGTTGCTGATTTGGGCTCGGTGACAGGGTTGCTTTCTTCTCCATCACGACTGACACAGATGCTTTCCTCTGGAAGAAGTTCCCGAACTTGCTTAATCACCTCTCGTCTGTCCTCTTCTACCAGCATTTTCAGCGACTTAAATTTTGGGTGGAGAAAAGTGGCGATTTTGTGAGTAGCAGTCGGGTACATCTTCTCATCAAGCAGAGCAGACGCGCGAGAGCGGAGAGTTTTCATGTAGGGTGGGTCTCCAAACTTGGGCTCACAATGTTTTTTCAGCTTGAAAAACCAGAGCAGCACCATGTGAATGGTTGGGTAAAGCTCGCTGATTGCTAACTTGAAAAGGGTGAGAAACTCGATCAAGTGTGAGAGTTGATCCTGGTGAATGCCATCGAGGCGATGTTCTTGGTTTCTGCTCTCTAGCAGTTCTCTGATGTCTTGGTATTGTTTCTGTATTGATTCCAACATGGTGACTTTACTGTTCCATCGCACATCACATTCTTGATTCACGGTGTGCTTTAGGCTGGCGACTGCACCGGTTCTTTTCAGATATGCAACAAGCTCTTTGCCGTAATCGATCATGTCCACTACATCTTCAAAGCCCTCGGAGTCACCCTTTGTACTGAAAGTATGTCTCAGCACCGTGTTCAGGTTGTGTGCGGAGCACGGAATCCAGTGGTAAGAGCGGAGTGCGGCTTTTATGTTTGGGCCCTGGTCACTGACAAAAACTACCTTGGCTGGCTGTATTCCGTAGGACATCAATACACTGGTTATCTGCTCATGAAGGTTTTCGCTGTTTTTTTCAGTGTTGGGTCAAACTCCACCGTTGCCAAAACATGATTTTCCAGCTTCCACTCACTGATGTAGTGACACGTAAGGACTGTGTATGCCCTCTTTTTAAATTCATCTGTCCACATATCGGTGGTTACAGAAATACCTCCGTTGCTGCTGATGGCTTTCTGGATGTGCTCCGAAAGTGTCTGCTTAGCAGTGGAAGCCTGCAGCTTTGCCCAATTGCACACAGTTTGCCGATGGGGCAAGATAGCACCAGCGTCAACGATACCGCACTTAGCTCCGATGTCAATCAACATCTGGGCCACTTGTTGAGACCCTTTACCCGAGACTATGTCAAAAGGGCGCATATCAATAGTGCACAGGTCCACACACAGATCAGTTAGCCTTGATTTAACATCCTGTGGCACTTTCCTGGGATCACGACGGATGAAACCGGTCAGGGTGATTGTGGAGGTTTGGGGTTTGGCACAAATGTGATGCACCATGTTAGATGTCCCGGTTCTGTGACTGCCGTGGACGTAAACAGCTTCGCAGCTCTTGCAAATCACATAGCCAGCATTGCTCTCATCCTGATTTACCACCTCATAAAAACGATTCCAGGCAGAACTTTTCTGATCTTTTTTTTCCCTGGTTTTTAAGATTCCCTTTTTTAGTTTGTCGCGTACCACGTTTGCTGCCGGCATTGCCATCTCTGATAATAAACAATACAGCATGCACAGACACCAGTGGGCAATTACTGCAGTGCCTGATGAAAATTTGACTGTTTCAAAGAGTGCTGCTCGTTTTTTCGCATGTTGGTAACAATATTTAACTATGTATATTTTTTTTCCTGTTTGGTTCAACCGCCACCCGCCCAAATCTAATTAAAATATAATTTTTCGTCATGACATCCGCCCGACCCGCGGTTTATCCGCGGAGTCCACGGATGTGGCCCTCAACATGCTAAATATTTTTAATTTGATTTCTACAGAGTTCTTGCACACCACTGAGTGCTGCTGAAAAGCAGAGGCGCTACTGTGCCAGGCATGATGCTAATGAACAGAGGGGACAGCAGTACTTAGAAAAAGAGAGAAAGAGGTGGAGAAAAGATATAGAAACAGGGCAGAAGAAAAGGCAAAAAGACCGCAGTGAGAGAGAGCAGTGTGCCCAGCGAAAAAGGTGGAGAGAAGCGCATAGGAGGAGTAAGGCCAGGAAAAAGGCACTTGAAGAATTAAACCCCCCCCACCAGTCAGCCCTGATTCTTCAGTCAGCTCTCATCCTACGACTTCAAGATCAGGACAGAAGTTTAGGGCAAATCCCAATTCTCATCTCAACCCTTACCCTTAACCCTCAAGCTCAACCCTTAATCTTAGTGGCCCTCAAAACCAAGTGTTAAGGGCTATTTGGTGACTTGGAAATGGGACACCCCTTAAATGAAGATACGTCTTCAGACTGTGGGGGGCAGCATCACGCAAAAACTGCATTCAGTCTGTTAATTCAATAAAAGAAGAAGGAGAAGGAATATACGTCATCCGTAGTCGTCCGTTGCCGTCAACGAATTTAGACGCGACCACAGACTTTTTTTTTTTGCGACCACAGACGTATGACGTGTTGTGTAGGATAGTGAGAAGAATTAGCTGAATTATGTCATTTGCGTGGGCTTTGGGCATCTTTCTGAGGTTGTCCACGGCCAGACGGAGAGATGTCCGAAGGAGAAGACTCTTCCGACGCGTGGGAATAGTGATTCAACAGATTCAGGTATGTAGAATAGACTGCTAATACGTTTTGTTGTAGGTTAGCTTGCCTGGCCAATCACATGCTAACTTAACAAGTTAACATACGTGTGTATTCCCAGTTACTTATACACAATCAATGAGAACAATAAAAAATACAATAAAACAAACAAACGGTTAACTCATGAAAGGCCAAAAGTTGAGGGCCATAGATATATGAATTAAGTGCTTAATCTTCCGTTATCCCTAGGCCATTTTTTTGTGTCTTAGGGATAAAGGCGGGTGTTTTTTTATAGGGATAATCGCAGGTTAATGCTGATGTATCAAAAAATGGTGTACATTGAAGCTCTATTGCACATTATTTTGCACAGACATAATATATTTAATGTGCTCTTTCCAGACTGGTCATGCCACCATGTACTGCCAGTTGAACCAGGACGTGTCGATAATAAGCCTATGGTTCAATGTAGAGGCCGAGCTACAGCAGGACTTCCGCCTGACCCGGAGAGCCATGCAGGGTCTGCAAAGACTTCTGCAGAGGGACCAGGACCATGACTGGGGCTCTCAACTAGAGGTCCTGATATACGTCTACTGGCTGGCTCATGGATTGTCCTATCGAGTGGTTTCCAGAGTCTTCAGTGTCCCGAAGTCCACTGTTCATCGTGTAATACATAAAGTTGCACAACTAATCTGGAAAAACTTAAATCTAGTAATCCATTTCCCACAGCCAGATGACGTGGAGGAAGTTGGACATGGATTTGGGCAGCTTTCAGGGACCCCGGTCCTGAACTGTGTGGTCGGTGCAATAGATGGTTGCCATTTCCATGTAAAACCTCCCACTCGGCACAGAATTGACTATTTAAATTACAAAGGCTTCTTTTCAGTAAACATGCAGGCCATTTGTGACTCTAATGGAAAGTTTTTGGACATCTTTGCTGGGTATCTGGGGTCAGTTCATGATACACGTATCATGAAGGACAGCACATTCTACAAAACACAGCAGCATCCTCCTACAGGTTACATAATTCTTGGCGACGGAGGATATACCTGTCTTGAAAAACCCATAAGCCTCATCACTCCGTACAAAGAGCCTGTCATTGAACGCACAGAGTTCCACTTCAATTACCACCATGCCCAGGGGCGCAGCATCATTGAATGGGCTTTTGGGGTGTTGAAAACAAGATGGAGGTCGACTCTTTTCAAGGCCCTAGAGGTGGGGCCAACTTTCTCACCTGTAGTTATTGCCACCTGTGCGTTTTTGCACAATGTATGTCTGGATAATGGTGACATGCTGGAGCCAGACCATGATGTTCAACCAGATATCTTTGAACCTCAGCCACCTCGCGATGCCCTAGTAGCAAATGAGACATCAGGCAATGGGAAAAGGAACCAACTGGCTGCCTTGATCTCTGGCCAGAACCAACAAGGCCCACAGTAACAGTCTGACATAAAAAAAATGCTGGAAAAGTACTGGATATAGTTTGGAACACGTCATGAGTGCTGTATATAGTGCAACACTATCATTTATGCTAACGTCTTTGAGGAAACACAAGCAGAGCAGATAGGTTCATCATCAAATTGCAATCTCTCTACAGAGAAGCTGCATATTTCACTTATTTTTTCATTTCATACAAGCTGCTTTCTCTTTGCTGTTTTATTGACAACAGTAAATACTTTCCAGG
>JAPQLA010048196.1:0-11214 GCA_029822935.1 Naso vlamingii | reverse complement strand
CGGCCATTTTGAATTGAACAGCCATTTTGGGCGATTTACACGTTGCGTACTTTAACGAACTCCTCCTAGGGATTTTGACGGATTCTCATGAAAATCGCTGTGTAAAGTCTTGACCCCTTTGGGATCAAAAGTTATTAAAATCTTTGGGGTTGGAGTAACGGTGTGGGCCTGAAAGGATCACCATTTTGAGCGTCTCTCCGTGAAAAAGGAAATGCTCTTAACTTCAGTGTGCATTGTTCTGTATGCACCAAACTATAAACATTTCACAAGGGTGCCAGTCTGAACACATCTGCATGCTAATTTTTACTCTGGGTAATAGCGCCACCTACTGGCAACAGGAAATGACATTATTTAGTCTATGAAATGCAGCTGCTTAAAGGTATTACTGATTCTACTTCATATGGATATAAATAATGTTAACACCTTAATGAAGCAAAACAATTAATGATCGGAGGTTTCATTCAATCCAGCACCACAATGACGGTGTTACTCACCACGGACAGGAATTTGTTGTCAATTCATTTTACATTGTCAAACCTGTCTGAAATTTTAAATGTATGCTTACATTACCAGTCTGAAGAGATTGAAATGCCAACTATAGCTCACGAACATTGTGCTCAGACTGGGAACAGGAAGTAAGCCAGTTATTAAGGTTACTGTGTCAAGATTTGTGTTGATGTGTTTTATTTTGTGCTTCACTTCTCCTCTCTGTTACTATGTGTTAATGTTGGACAGAAGACATGGCTGCTTGTTCATCCCTCCTGCAGATGGCACATCTGTTATCAGTCACCTTACCTACAATCTCTGTGTTAAAGTTACCTCCTGGTGTGCCTCGCTGCCTTGTTCGACAAGCTCTGGTCCTCTCTGCCCCTGGTCCACTTCCTTTCCATGTGTTAAGCCTTCGCTTTACTCTTTGATGTCTGCATGCCACTTTAGTGTAAACATCCACAGCAGCCAGCCTTTCGCCACAAGCTCCTTTTTACCCTCATAAACTCTTCACAGCCTCACCATTGCTTTATCATTGTGCCAAATAAAGTCTTTATTAATCAGTTTCTTTCATCTCTGCTTTCCTTGTTCAAAATCTAGACCAAAATTAGACTCTTCTTCAAGACTATCTGACTCACTTTAAATGTGGCCTTGAACCTTTAAGATCGTTGTGATTTTAAATTAAAACATTTTATAAAAAACATTTTAATAAACTCTCCTTGCAGATTTTCTGACCCACTTGAAATCTGGTTTTGCACTTTTAAGACCACTGTGATTTGCAGTAGTTATTTACATTACAGTTAGCTATTACATTTTGTTTTTACATAGTTGCTTGTGGCCTTGTAGTAACTTTGTACTATTAAAAAAGTGCTTTTAAATTCTTATGTACATTGTCCAGTGTACAGCCAACTTCCCAAGTTCAATAGATAATCAACTAAATATCATGATACAGAAAGTTGTCATTTTCAGTGTACAATTTTGAAGTCTGCCCAAACTTTTGAGAATCCCAGCCTTACCACAACCTCATACAATTATTAATTCAAAGTCACGGTACCACCTGCTGGCCACAGGAAATTAGACATTTCTTGTTCGATGTAGTCTATCAGGATAAAAAAAAATCCAAAACAAATTTGGTCAGAAAGGCCTAGTCTTTATTTAACTGTGAGGAATATATGAACTTCACAATCATTAGGAAATTAACTACTGCAATTAAATTTTTTTTAAGTTTTACATCTTGTACACCTGTTGACACGGTAGTTTCTGTACAAAATCACATGGTTAAAAACAGGTTTCATGCCACTGGCAAAACTTTTGTACAAAATCAAAATTCATACCAATAAACTAGCAGTACCATTAGCTGTTATTTTTGTTTCTGTCTCCCGATGGGACATCAATCAAAACATACAATGGAAACATATAATTGTGATTAATTTTGTTCACAGCTGTATTTATATGCAATCACTGCAGCTTTTAAAGTGTCCAGTATGTACTCAATATTTATCAATTATAAATGCTCAAATGCTACAGAGCAGGTAAACTGGTAAGCAGGTAAAAAGTTTGAGAAAACAGACAGGTCACAAAAGATTGAAGCAAAAAATATCATTTTAAGGTAGTAATATGTGAGTTCAGAGTTTAGCTGGTCCATGGCAGAATTCAGACAGTGGCTAGACTAAGTATGTGTGAATAGAAGGTCAAGTGAATGGAGGGCAAAACCACTCAGAGTCCAAGGTAGGGAGGAGGGCCAATGAAGCAGGAGGAGGAGCTTAAGACAGACGCCTACGTGAGAGAACAAAAATTGTGAGGGGAGAGGCTACAAATTTCCATGGTGGGATGAGTAGCAAAAAGCAAAAGTTGTAAAAATTCAAAGTAAAAACAAACATCTGAAGCAAAGCATAGACTTTACTTACCGGTCTGTCTGCCAGAAGGAAGGTCGGGAGTGGGCTAACCATGCAAGATGAGAAGCTGGACACAGAGGACTACTTGATAGAGGACACATTATAAAGAGAGACACAAGTTCATGTTGGGGTGATAAGCAAAGAGCAAAAGTTGTAAAAATTCTAAGTAAAATGGATGCCAATGTAAACTTGACTTACTTGTAAAAGGAATAACAATCTGCCAGAGTAGATGTAGTGAATTTTTACAGGTGGTGATCTGCTGACTCCAACAAACCTGTCTTCACTCACAAAATCACTCACAATCACACAAGGAGGAAGGGAGAGAACCAATTAGAAGTGGGCAACCTCTTAGGTAGATGAAGATGCAGAATGTTAAGTGGACGACTTTCAGAGCACAGACATTACATTTACTTATGTGAATACAAAGACAGTTGTTTCCATTGTATTGAGTTGCACTTACTCTTACCATTGTGAAATGTACTGATATTTACAGCAGAAATGATTCACTCATTAAATATTGCTGATAATGCTTCTGCTATTACTTTTTATGTTGTACTAAGTTGTTCTTTGTTTTCACCCCTTGTGAAGAATTTCGAGATGTCAATTTAGTTTAATTTGTGCTTTATATCAAAATTCAATGTCATTTCTACAAATTTTAAAGCCCTCCATGTCCTTGGAGTCAAAGCGGCACTGTGGGGATTCGAACCCCAAGCGTGATAAACCAGAGGTGAATCAGCGCAGCCATGTTCAGTGCCTTTTGCTTTTTGGACACGCTTTTTGAACATGGAAGGCAAAGCAAAACCTGCACCACAAACAGCTTATAAAACTCTGCATTTAATATTATGCCATACTTGTACCCTCTGTTTGGTTTTATTTAGTTTGCTAAACAAATAAATATGATTATTGCAGCTATCAGTATGTCTTCAACTACAACCATTTTTTAAATATAATTTTTTTTATTTGAAAAGCTGTTGTGATACAGTAAAAAGAAACCTTCCATTTTTTAAAAATAAACAAGAACAATACATTGAAAAATGAAAAACCAACGCATGCATTAAACAGCTTTCAATAAGCCTAGTCAAAATAATTTATAAGCAATACTCTATATGTACCTTGTCTCTGCCTCTTACTAAATAAACCAATCACACAAGTTAAAACTACAGCTTTGATACAGTTGTCTGTTTTTTACTTCCTATTTTGCCCTACTACGTCGCATCCTTAAAAGTACACAATACGCCCTCGTGATCACTAAAATACATTGGCAGCACTGTTGCGTGTACCTCATACTGCCGCGTTTTAACATACACGTGATCAATTAACGTGCCTTTCTCCGTTGTGGGTTGTGTCACTAGTTGAACATAACCTTTATCAGCCATAAATTTACAAACTGATGATGATTTCATTACATCGTCATTAAAATCTCCCATGACAGCTATTGTGCTACTAATTGAATCTAGATAATCAACTAAATTGCCTAAATAAATTTTAAACATTGACATGGGATAACATGATGGTCGATATATGATCGCTACTAATATATCATGAATAGTATATTTGTATACTAAACACTCTAAGTTCGCGCAAGGTACTTTGATGATCTCATAATCTATACTATCTGCACTATACAAACCAACACCACCATGTTGCTGTGTTTGCAATTGAACTAATACTGGGTTGTTGCCACCGTAAGCTACACTGCGTGGACAACTATGAAACCCAAAGCCATTAATTTTGATTGTGTCCAAAGAGGAATCAACAACTAACCACGTTTCTGTGACAGCAATGCAATTAGGTTGCAAATGCTGTGCACATGACGCTAAATCTGATAGATGCCCCATCAAACCATGCACATTGATTAAAAATACAGTAAAAATATGTGCAATTAAATTCCTTGCTACATTTTCTACCAAAAACTGGGGCATACTCGCAACCGCATCTCTAATGTTATCATTACAATAAATTTTTTTCTCTTCAAAATCTCGAATAATCAAACCTGACAAATTTTTAGCACGACTTAACGCTACATATGCCTGTCCAGCCGCAAACGTTTTCTTGAGACACACAACAGCGCTGTCAACCGTAAGACCTTGGACTTAATGAACCGTACAAGCCCACGCGAGTTTAAGCGGAAACTGACGTCGCAAGCCACCTTTATTTGTGGCCCTTTCTTCCTCTGGTTCAATGCCTACCGAATCTGGAAAACCTGCACACTGTTTCTTCCTACATATCCCTACATTCTCGTCATCAAATTTAACATAAACTTTCTTTGGAAACCTACTCTTCTCGGAAAAAACTATGTCTGTAACCGTACCACAAACACCATTAACTAATCCGTCCATAATATCGACATTTTTACATAACATTACACGTGCATTCTTACTTAACAACAACTGTTCAGCTAAACATGTCTTATTGGCTTTCGAATGATTTCCTTCCATTAACTCTAGTTTCCCTGTCTTCTTACTGTTAATAAAGTCCTGTGCATAAATTGCTACATAGTCAGGACAGCTGTTGCGCAGTTGCTCAAAATTGTGCTCATTAACTTGACTATTTGTCGGAAAAATATGTAAAGATGAGCTGACCTCGCCTGTTTCACAACATTTTAATATTCCTACATCACTTTTTAACATCGGAGTCCCCTTTGACCGCGTTCTGACCCTGTTCAATAACTCTGCAAATACTTTATCTTTTTGTCTTACTATTTCTTTTAACTCCACTACACTAAATAGACTAGACCACAAATTAACACCTACTTACAACGCCTTCCCTTTAACTGGAGGCAGCTGAAAAAAATCTCCAACAGCAATTACACTAACATTCCCAAATGGGGACAAGTCACCTGTCTGCTTTATCTGTCTTAATCTACCGTGAATATACGCCAGTAAATTATGATCAACCATACTGATCTCGTCAACAATCAAAAGCTGCAGATCGCAATATTTAACACGCAAAGAACTGAGCTTTTCCTTGCCCAAAGGTGTGTACGGTAAGCGTACATCCTTTCCAATGCCAAATGTACTATGAATGGTTGCTGCACGCAAATTATAAGCAGCAATCCCCGTAGGAGCAGTTAACAAAACGCAAACGTTATCAGGATGCCGACACACTGTTGATTATAATCTCATTGACTCATACTGAATAGCTTTTATTAAATGACTCTTTCCTGTCCCTGCACCACCGGTAATGAATACATGTAACGGATCAGGATTTCTACCATTTATCTTATCTAAGCACCACTGTCGAACACGATAAAAAACAGACAACTGTATCTCATTCAAAGATCTAATCAAAGCTAAACCCTCACCTCTAGACATTATATTATTTCTCTTCTCTAAATGTGACACTTGTTCTGCCCTAACTGCTAGATCTGGAATATTTTCCTCATGTTCCTCAACTATCTGCCTATTCTCTTTACGCTCCTGCTCACACTCTAAGCGCTCTAACTCCTGCTCAGGACACAACTCACACCAGGCATCTTCCAAAACACCATCTCTATCGATCATATTCTGGACCTCATCTAAATCATCTGCTTCCCTTTCAAATTTACTCCTATTCAAATCAACAACTGACTTCACTAAATGTCTACATCCATCTTTAAACATTACCTGCCCATTGTCGTAAAACTCTTCAAATGTTTCGAAGTTTCGCGGTTTTAGCTGCTCATCGTTGCGATAAGGTAAAAACAACTGTAGGACACTTTGATGATACAATTCTGGATTTTTTGTTTCAGAAAAACGCACGTAACGCACAACTGCGGGCTGTGTTCGCATTCTTTTGGTGACAAAACCAAAATCATTCTTTAATTTAATCGCATTCTGTGATCTTTCATTTTTAGTCAGTACACGATATTCTGAGGCAAATGTTGCTAAACACATGTCGCTAAAAACACTATCCTCTGGCCTATTCTTATAACGATCAACAAAACTGGTCATCCACATGTCCTCTGAATTTAACTCCTTAGATGTGGCCTTTTGCCTCAACACATTTAGCGGTAGACTCATTTTAACTACACTGTCCCCTGTTGGTACAAAAATGACTTTCCTTGAACATTCCTTTAGATGTAAATTAGTCACCCTATACACGGCCTCTTGAGCGCAAACATCTCTGTTATGTAGATAAACACTACCTAACTTTTTTAACGCCTCCTTTGCACTAGCATTTCCATCCTTTGATGCTTCTCTGTGTGCATTCGCTAACAACAGTCCCATCTCCCTCTCTGCCTTAGAAATATAAGAGATTATATACACTACACACGCATACGCATTGACGACATACTGGATGTCCATGTTAGCATTCCACGCTTTTAACAACTGTTTGCTATATTGATTTATCCAAACTTCACTAACCTGCCTTTTCAAAACCACATGTGTACTACGGCCAAAGCGTTTATATGCTGCCTCAAAAGCTGCCTGATTAATGCCTAAACTCGAAAACAAATGTTCCACACTATCATAGCTACTGTTTTCATCTGAAAGAGCCTTCTTAATAGCAGTCAATATATCTGAAGCAAGCTTTTTATCCATTTTATCAGAAGCATTCTGACCCTGAGTCTTACATTTACACTGTGTAACTGTATCTGTCTTATCTACCTTACATTTGCACACTTTCTTGCTAACCTCACTAATGTCTCGACATATAAAAGTCCTCGCAGATGCTGGCCTAGGAAAATTGAAGCGACAGACAGTTTTTTTCTTTTTACAACTCTTTGAATGCCGTTTTGAATGCTGCTGCACGGATGTGACTATATCTAATAATGCCTCATCCTCTGAAGGCAATTCACACGTAATGTACTCATCAATAAACCTAACAACCTCCTCATCTGTGTTTACATCAATACGAGGGGCATTCTCTATCCAAAACAAGCAATGGACATGAGGTGAACCGCGCTGCTGAAATTCCACCCGATAAAAGTAATCTACTATTTTCCCTATCGGATGCGATGGAGACATGAGCACCTCCCTCAAAAAGCAATGCCACCGAAAATCAAACATTCTAGCCGCAGTGACAGGATTCCGACGCAAGAGATCACAGCGATCTGCCCACTCTAACTGTTCAACTGTCTCTGTTCTGCCCTCCTGTTTCAAAATACTATCAAGAAGATTTCTCCAACGCAAATCCGCAGAAGAAAATGAACAAAACCAAGTTGGGACACCAAGCTGACGCACACAAGCTAAAAGGTCACGCTGCGCTCCCTGCCAAAACGCTGGGGTGCCTCTAATAGGCTTAAGAAAACGAAACCCGTCATCAAACTCCAACAACTTCTTTAAAGACTCCTCGTCCTTTAACAGATCCTTACTAACTCTCTTAGATGCACAACCTCCCTTACCTTTACGTAACACTATGGAAACATTGGACACAACCTGTTCTACCTCAGACATGTACTGAGCAAAAAAGATATATTCAACATTACGCGCAAATCTGCCATCGGCATGAAGAATACGGTTATTGAAATAACGCGACAATGTTAACCGATGCGGCCTACTCTCATGATAGGTATTGCGACCGAGCGGAAACAAAACCGGAAAGCATTTGGCTTCATTTGTCTTATCTGAAAGCAATTTAACAGGGCTATTCCCTTCTGCTGGTGCCACATTTAATATGTCATCAAAATACTGATCTAACGCTTCCTGACCGATATCTACAGGCATGAGACACGTATCCTGAAACATACAATGCTGCTGTCTATCGTGCAAAAGCTCATCCTCACCTACATCTGCTGATTCTTCACCACGCTCTTCAACAACACACTTCTTTTCTGAAACCTCACTGTCCTGTTCTTTACAAAACTCATTTAGCCACACATCATTAAACTCTACATCTTTGTAATGCACATTTGTCTGTTTTAAATACTGCAATGCTTTCCTAATGTGCATTGTGTCTACATACTGATACTCATAATGCCCTTTATAAGTCAACTTGCGTTTTAATTTTACTGGCAACAAAGATCCCTCTGCACTAGAACGAGGCAATAAATTGTTAGTCTGCATGATATTTGCTGGAACACATGAAACTGGTCCATGCACTCCATTTTGTCCACCCTTAGGCAACGCTAACATCTTCATAAACGGTATATTAAGCGTAATCAAATGCTGTTCTAAAGGTTTCAAACATGCTAACTCTGCTGGAATACGATCAACTACTAAATTATTTGCTGCACATTCAGGTGGCATTTCACCTTTATTAATCTTATAATGACACGTGTAACAAATCCATAACTGACCTTTAGCTGTCTCTAACCACTGACATGGCATCACACAATCCTCATTACATTTGTGTAAATAATCTTCTGTCATACATCTCTCTGCAATAGAAGCTACCACTTTATTCTTACTATAATAATCTCTTTTACAAGTTAATACTGAATGTCTAAACAACAATCTATTACAAACACAACACACAAAATCTGGCCCATCTTTCACTTTATTCAAAAACTTCTCCATGACAAAATCAAACTGCCTTGCCTTTTCTTTCAATTCTTGTATCCTCAATCTGTTATCTGCAATTACTCTCTTCTTATGCTCAGGATTTCTGTGATACTTTCTTGTACTCATGACTTTGACATTGTGCTTATGTTGTAAATTATACTTATATTTACTTATACTCATTTCCTGTAATTTCTGCCTATGCAGTGCATTATACTTACATTTCCTTCTACTCCTTTCCTGTAATTTCTGCCTATGCAGTGCATACTTATATTTCCTTCTACTCTTTTCCTTTAATTTCTGCCTATGCAGTGCATTATACTTATATTTCCTTCTACTCTTCTCCTTTAATTTCAGCCTGAACAATGTGTTTTCCTTATATTTACTTTTACCTATTTCATTAAGTTTCTGCCTGTACAACTCATTTTCCTTATATTTACTTTTACCCATTTCATTGTGTTTCTGCCTATACAATACATTGCACTGATAATGTCTTCTACACCTTTCCTTGTGTTGATTCCTTCTTCTTTTCAAATACTTAGAAAACCAATAACTGCTACTTGAACTACAGATAGTTTTATCATTACCCTGTGTCTGTTTTGTTGAACTCCTCGTACATAAGAACTGACTTTTTAACTTATAATTTTTACACAAACCAAAACAACTCTGCTTATCAATATGGTGAACACAAACCACAGTGTCAAAATGATCGTTTTCACTCTGCCTTAAGTATATCCCTTCACTTGTCGATACTGTATTCATACAACTGTATTTAACCTACTTTTCACCTCTGTACTTAAATATATTTGCTCCTAAACAATTAGCTGTTGCCTGAATTTCAACGTCTGTCGCGCAATTACGAACGTACCTCATATTAGACTTGTCAATATACTCTGAAACAGTAGCATAACCTTTCCCTACTAACTTCATGAACATTTCACTATTATTTTCCATGTACTTAACAACAGTAAGTCTTATCTTACGATGATTCTTCTGTGAACCACTAATCGCTTGAGCTACTGCTCTGAAGAAACTATTATTATCACCCTCTTCTATTTTATCTGTCTTACAAACACTACCTAAAGACCCTGACACTGTCACCTCTTCTACATTCTGCTTTTCGAAATCCACATTACACTTACTACATAATATTTTTGAACTTTCTCTGCCTAAAGGATTAAATTTAAATGTTATTTGGCCCTTCGAGGATGGTGAACTACACTGCTGTTTTTCTGTTACATCCTCACCACTTCTTCAGCTAAAAGATTTGGACTTGCAACTTCATTCAAACTATCTACATTAACTACATTACCTTTCTGTCTAGTTTGCGGTCTAATATTGTACGCACTACTTGCATTAACTTTGCAGTAACCATAACAACACTGCATCTGAGGCCTCTTATCACAAACAACTGTCTCATAATGATTGCCACTACGATTTTCTAAATAAATTCCCTGGTCAGACAACTGACTATTCTTACACCTATATTCAAGCCAGCGGTCGTTACAGTATGTATGTATACTTACACCAAAACAATCTGCTGCTGCTTGAATCTCTATTTCGGTCACCCAACTACCTACAGACCTCATTTTTGATATGCTAATGTATTCTGACATTGACGAGTACTCGCTTCTCAAAATACTATTATATCCTGCAGCATTATTTTCTAACTGCTTAACTACAGCGTTTCTAATTTTTTTATGATACCTTTGTGTCCCACACACAGCTTGACTGACTGCTCTAAAGAAACAATTTCCATCACTGTCTATTTTCTCATTCCTACATGGAGCCCCTAACTCACCGACAGCTGTAATAACTCTAGCCTGTCTCTCTGACTCTACCTTCAGCTGTCGGCACATAACCTGCGCAACTTCAACACTAAGAGGATTAAACTGGAGCCCTTTACTTGTGACCTCACTAACAAACTCAACATCTGAATTTCCTGCCGTGACTTCACTAACAAACTCAACATCTGAATTAACCTCTGTAGCATCACTAATCTTAATCTTTTTTGATTTAAATGTGCTTCCTGACCTGTTACGCTTCTCACCTCGCTGACTTTGGCTGATGCTAACTGTTGGCAAAACACTACATTTTTCAGCTATGTCACTAACTGACTCATTCTCTACAATTTTTAGTGTTACATTGGCACCAGCAGATTTGAGAACAACCCGAACACCAGCAAGCTCAAATTGCTTTCTAGTCTGTTTAAACACGGACGCAAACCTCTCGATATGACTACATAGTTGTTCAAGACTGCTGAAATGAACAACAACGCTCTTCCCTGTTCTATCTACCATCCCATCAGCACTGCATGCATGGGAGTCAACCACTGCATACTGTCCATCTGTCTTTACAATTGCACATGTGCTGTCCATCACTGTCAGCAAGCATGTGTCATACTGGCTACA
>JAPQLA010048090.1:0-11219 GCA_029822935.1 Naso vlamingii | reverse complement strand
TCCGTGAAAACAGTAGCCTTTAAACATCCAAGCACTGGAATATTCTCCTTTAAGTAGGTGACAAGCTTAATTTTTGGCTGAGTGAGGGGACATACAGAGAAGTGTCTGGCATATAAAGTCTCTGGTATGATGGAAACTGAGGAGCCTGTATCCAGGCTCACATTTCGCAGACTCTCCTGAAGCAGTTTCAATAGTCACATTGCACTGTATTCTGTCGGCAGTATTAGCATCATCAGAGCTTGTCATTAGCAAAACTACTTCAGGCACGATCTCCCTCACTTGTTTAGCTGAGCGGCAAACCTTTGAGAAGTGTCCAGTCTTTCCACAACTGTTGCATTTTGCCTGGGAAGCTGGGCAGTTGGTTGCATTAGCCAGGTGTGTAGTTGCTCCACATCTGTAGCAGATCCGCTGTTTCTGCTGCGGTGGTTTGCGTGCAGCAGGGTCGGAGCGGCGTCTGTTGTCCCTCCGGTGACGCGGCTTCTGCGGTACAACCGCATGCACAGCAGCAGCACCCGCGAGCGCGCCGGACGACTGCAGAGCATGCTCTACCTGACATGCAAGAGTAATAGCAGAGTCTAAAGTCAGGAACGTTTCCATTAAAAGTCTCTCTCGCACCGCCGGTGCGTAGGCCTTTTCAATTAGCTGGTCCCTTAGCATTTCGTCTTCCATGGTAGCATAAACACACGTAGCCGCTAATTCTCTCAGCGCTGCCATAAACTGAGGTACAGTCTCGTCAGCACGCTGCGCCCTCTGTCTGAAGTGGTGTCGGGAGACGACAGTATTCACCTTTGGCACGAAGTGTCCTTCCAAAGCCGACATGGCTTCACCGTACGTAGTACCCGTGTCCGGAAGGGTGTAGAACAGGCGTTGTCCTTCAGCGCCGAGAGCGTGAATGAGCAGGGCCCATCGTCTAGCCTCAGGCCATGCGCTGCCTGTAGCATGTATGGCTAACAGGTAGTTTTCGAACATTTTCCTCCATGTAACGAACGGAATAGGCGGATTTCCACTGCAGGGGAGAAACAGTGCAGGCATGGGTATGGACATCGTCGCCAGTTGTTGTATTTGTAGGTGGTCAAGAGCAGGAGAAATCGCGGATGCAGGACTGCTTTTCACATGCTGTTTTTATTTTCTGAACTCTCGTCTGCTCAGACACCGTACACATGCATACATACTCTTCTTCTCCTACGCTCTTCTAGCTGAGCGTACCCAGTAGTGCTATGCCACCTAGTGACGGACACAACACTAACCCTTACCCCTAACAGCTGTAATCTCCCTGGAAGAAGTGTGTTTCATTTCATAAGAATACAACACAGAGCTCTTCAGTGGAATCATGAGGCAAAACTTCCTGTTAGGGTTAAATGAGTACAGTTGCCACAAATCCTTTGTGACGAAATCAGCCTGTGGTAATAACTGTGTGTCTTGCGTGTAGCTGGGTTGAAAGAGTTCTCACAAAGCTCATAATACACACATGCACCCCTGTGTACTGGTTTTTGTTACCTACATAGGACCTTTCCATCATAAACACTGATTAGATGAGAACCAGTAGTCCTCATGGGGACCGAAGACTGCTCGTACTGCGGCATGACTTGATTTCTGAGGTCATGGTTAAGTTTAGAGGGTTAGGTATGAACTGAGGTTAGGGTTAGGCATAAGGCATAAATTGGTTAAGGTTAGGGTTAGGGTTTGGGTTAGGCTGTACAAACGAATGGAAGTCAATGTAAAGTCCCAACAAGAATATCTGCGCAAAACCTGTGTGTGTGTGTGTGATGTTTGTGTGGCCAATGATGATATTCCTGATTGGATTGCATCATTTGTTTGTCTTGTTAATGTCTACTTGTTTGAGGGAACATGAGAGCCCAATTTTTTAAGGGAAAGGGAAGCCCCATTCTGAGTCAAGGGTGTGGTTGGTGACTGTTGTCCCTATTTGGGGCCAAGAGTGAGTTTTCATGGCCTGTGCATTCAATTCTTGTTCCGCTTCACGGCACCAGAATTACAATTTCATTCCCTAACCCTGAGCACAGCTTCCCAGTATAAACTCTCTCCTAAAACAACAACACCTCCGCTGCCTGACACATGTCCTTGGGCTGAATGATGAACAAATCCCAAAAGACATTCTATTTGCAGTACTGTTGTCTGGCAAGAGACTAACTGGCCACCCAGAGTTTCACTACAAGAATGTATGTAAACGAGACCTCACGTTCTTAGTGGACATGATGTTTATGACAATCAATAGAGAACTAAATATTCACACAGAAAAATGATGATGAAGATGATGATCACCAGTATATAACTATATATACAGACAGTAAGATGATGATAAAGATGACAACAGTTACCACCAGTATAGAACTAAATATACACACAATTAGAGGTCAAGTAAAAGACACTTTATGAATCTTGGCCAAGAAAATTGTTTCTGCACAAGTAACTCTTACTGTAACTGAAAAATCACTTTGAAGGCAAGTCCTCTACATCCTTTGAGTAATTGCAGCTGAAAGGAAGAGGAGCAGCTGTAGGACAATCCGAGACACAGTTCATTACTTTCTATTATCTAACTGTGTTTACACGCTGTTACAAAAAGTTTTAATTTCTAGATTACTGAGTGACTGCTGCTCAGTATAAATTTGCACATCAAGGTGTGTCTAGCCCTTCGATACATCACAGCAACTTCTTCAAAAGAATTTTGATGAAAAATTTTGACGAAACAGCTGTAATCTCCCTGGAAGAAGTGTGTTTCATTTCATAAGAATACAACACAGAGCTCTTCAGTGGAATCATGAGGCAAAACTTCCTGTTAGGGTTAAATGAGTACAGTTGCCACAAATCCTTTGTGACGAAATCAGCCTGTGGTAATAACTGTGTGTCTTGCGTGTAGCTGGGTTGAAAGAGTTCTCACAAAGCTCATAATACACACATGCACCCCTGTGTACTGGTTTTTGTTACCTACATAGGACCTTTCCATCATAAACACTGATTAGATGAGAACCAGTAGTCCTCATGGGGACCGAAGACTGCTCGTACTGCGGCATGACTTGATTTCTGAGGTCATGGTTAAGTTTAGAGGGTTAGGTATGAACTGAGGTTAGGGTTAGGCATAAGGCATAAATTGGTTAAGGTTAGGGTTAGGGTTTGGGTTAGGCTGTACAAACGAATGGAAGTCAATGTAAAGTCCCAACAAGAATATCTGCGCAAAACCTGTGTGTGTGTGTGATGTGTGTGTACGTGTGTGTGTACGTGTGTGTGTGCGTGCACCCATATGTGCGTGTCAGTTGGTTACATGTTTGTTTGTCATGGATACATTTCAGCAGTTTCAGTGACAGTTTCAAGATGTGGCAAGAGTGAGTGCATGCGTGCATACAGTATTTAAGCTGGCAGTTTGAGCTTCTCTCCTCATCCTCCTTATAGCTGAGAGTGAATACATTTGTTAATCGTCATCATCATCATGAAGCTGAGTGGTCTGCTGGTTCTGGGTCTTGTCTCATTGGTTAAGGGGGAAGTGGTTCAGTCCTTTGCCACCACTTGCCCTTCCTTCTTTATTAAGGACCAGAACAACAAACCTGTCACCCCCACTGTACTGACAGGAGCACAGTACCAGCTCATCTGCCAGAGGTACAAGAACAAGTACAGGTATGCCACTCTGTATGATACTCAGAAGAGGATCCCTGTTTACTCTGCCTACCAGTACAATGGATATTCACAAACAGAAAGGCCAAGCAGCTGGAGGATTGAGCCTCAGGTGAGTTCACTTTCATTTATTTTATTTTTGTTTGGTTTTTTTTATTAGCAGTGAGTGAGACTAATTTAAGTTGAACCATCAGAGAAAACAGTTAGGTTACTACTGTATTTTTCAGATTTTGAAGTATTATTGTAAATATAATAACAATAATAATAATAATACAATAACAATGTTAATTGGGATAATTGTTTCTTAATAATTTTGTCAAAATAGCCCATTTTTGTTTTATTTTGGTTTTCATAAAATAAATATTAAATACTGATCTAACACTACGAAACTTGAATATGGTTTACAAACTCACAAGACTTTTTATAATCTAGATTCTTAACTATTCACGTTGAGCTTTATGTTTGCCGAATAAAGCAAAATTTTAAGCCTTTAAACATAACGTGAGCATCAATCACATATTGGTCTGAATATTCATACGTGTCATATGTGTGCAAATATGTGCAAAAAAAGCTGTTTTTGAAAGAGTGAAGTCAGGAAATTTTTGACTTTTCTCTCTCCTGCCCTCCTGTGAACTGCAGCTTGACGGCTACAGTGGGACTGAGATGACCAGTGAAAGCAATGCTAAACCAGTGGGCAGGCTGGGTGCCAAACAAGCAGTGAACTGCGATTATGAAAACACAGACTACCAGAGAGGCCATGTGTACCCGCACTGCCACAACTGTAATAAGGACCAGGCTGAGTCCACCTTCACCCTCAGCAACGCCGCCCCACAGACATCACCTGATAACATTCAGTGGTTTCATCAGGTGGAGAAGAAAGTTAACAACAGCATTACTGCACGATGTGTGCAAAACACTGCCCACGTGGTGACTGGGGTCATCCCAAGTCACAACTGGATAAATACAAATGTAGTGAAGGGTAGAGTGGACATCCCCAGGTACTACTGGTCAGCTTTCTGTTGTAAAACAAAGACGACTTTGATATCAGAGGGCTATGCATTAGAGATGAGTGGGGATGGGTCAGCAAAGGCTGAGATCTATGGCACACCAGGGAGCACTAAGGGGCTAGGGGACATGAATACTGATCTTTCCAATGAATATGGCGTCCCCTTTAAAGTCTTTGGGACACTTCCAGGTTGTTCTTAAACAGTTACCCGTAATCTCATAATAGTATAGCTGTATGTGTCTGTGTCAAATCCCTTCATATGATTACAGTTGTTTTGTTCAAATCCAGACATTTAATCTTTGGTTGTTTTTGTCATATTTAAAAGATATAATGGTGGTAAACAGGCAAAGTACACCAGGTGATGCAGACTCTTTGACATCCTGTAGGGTAAAGACTAAGGGTTTTCAGCCACTCAGGTTATCATTTATCAAAAGTCTTGTCCGTTGCTAGTATCTTGGTCATGTTCCTTGGTTCCTTGGTTATCTGTCATATTGTTTTGTTAGTCTAATCAGAAATCATCATGGCTGCCAGTTGTGCATTATAGTGATTTTCAATAAAAACCGAAATATAATTTCATAAAACTACTTCTAACCATTGTCTTGATTTGCTGATGAGAAAAAATGGTTTAACTTTGTTTGAGATGTTATTTAGCAGCTTTTGAAATGTATATATCCCCAAAGATATGTTGCCGGATTAGGGGCAGAAATTGGATTAATAGTATTCAATTAGTATTCAAAACTTAATTTCGAGCTGGGAAACATGTTAATATTTACTGCGAAAAAAAAAAGATAAAATACATATTACCATGCACAGGTGTGTATATTATAGCAGTATAACCATATATTTTCCTGCAGAGCATCACAATTAGTTCATTTTATGGCAAAGGAAATGAGTGCAGGAATCAGAGAGAGGATGACAGTGATAGATGAGATTCCTCTAAGTTCCTCACATGCAGACAATAGTGATGGAGATGAGGACGTCATTTTCAGATCATCAGAGATAGAGTCAGTGAGTGACTGACGTCACATGCATCTACCTGCAGCAGGAGAGAAGCGGCTAAAACGTCTGCGGTGTGTACATTTTTCAAAGTCTCAGAAACGGACCGCAAAACTGCAATTTGCAATGATTGTTCCGCGTCTGTGATGCGAGGAGGAACCAAGTGCAGGTCTTTCAACACTACAAATTTAATTATCCACCTCAAACACTGTCATCCCGACCTTTACAATAAGTTTGTGGAAGCAAAGACAGTAACATCAAAGGAGAAAGAGGTAACCAGCAGCGAAAAAACAGCTCGTCAGCAGCCTCTACTCCAGTCCCTGGATAAAGCCAAGAAATACAGCCGCGACCACCCGAGGGCAGAAGGCATCACTCAAAAACTGATGGAGTGTATTGCTCTCGACAACCAGCCGTTTTCATTTGTTGAAGATGTCGGATTCCACAGATTTTTAGACTACATCGAGCCTCGCTACATGGTCCCCAGTCGTAGGTATTTTTCTGATGTGGCCTTACCGGAGTTGCAGGGGGTCATTGCCAACAACGTTGAGAAACTCATTGCCGATGCCACTTGAGTGAGTTTTACCACAGATATGCGGACGTCAAGTGTTAGTCCTGTTAGCACGCTGAGTCTTATGGCGCAATGGATAGACAAAGACTATAAACTTAAAAAGGCTGTCCTTCATTCGCAAGAGTGCCAAGGATCTCACACTGCAGCAGCAACTGCTTTTGAGGGCATGCTCGGAAAGTGGAAAATCCCTAAGGATAAAGTGCACGTTGTTGTGAGAGACAACGCTCGCAACATGGCCAAAGCAGTGATGGAGTTAGGCGTGTCAAGTTTGCCGTGCATGGCACATAGCTTGCAGCTTGCGGTAAATGAAGGTGTGCTGTCACAGCGCAGCATTGCAGATGTCATGGCCGTGGGAAAGAAAATCGTCGGGCACTTCAAGCATTTGCAACTTGCATGCAGTTGACTTGAAGATGTACAGAATGAGCTCGGGATGCCCATTGAAAGGTTGCAACAAGACGTGTCCACCAGTTGGAATTCAACGTGTTACATGATGCAGAGTCTCGTGGAGCAGAAGAGGGCTTTGGGGTCGTATGCTGCTGACTTTGATCTCCCAGTGACACTGACTGCAAGTCCGTGGGGAATTCTTGAAAATATGATCACCCTACTCGCCCCCTTCAAGCAGCTGACCAGAGAGATAAGTTCTGCACAGGCCTCTGCTGCAGATGTCATCCCAGCGGTGGTGGTACTGACTCAGCTGCTTAGCAGGAGAAGTGAGTCAGACAGCGGTGTTCAAACTGCCAAATGTACTCTGCTGGAAGCTGTCCATGCTTGCTTTGATGACGTCCAAAGCGAGGCTGTCTATGCCATTGCAACCATGCTAGATGCACGCTATAAAGACAGTTATTTTGACACGGAAAAGAAGGAGATAGCACGTAACCTGTTACTGAATGCCGTCAATCAAATGGCCAGCGGCATCAGCGATGGTGGTGAGCACGCAGATGCCAGTGCAGGAGACACCCCACCGAAGAAGGAGGCCCAAACTGGAACACTGATGGACATGTATGAGGAAATAATAGAGGAAAATATCCTTCCAGAGCATGCATCCACAAGCGAAACAGCATCACAGGTGAGTAGTAATGATAAACTTTAGTATAGCACTTCTCAAGAAATGCAACTTAAAGTACCTTATAAAGAAGCGTTTTAGTAGATATAAATCACCAGTGCATATGCTCCTGTTTTTGGTGTCTGTCTTTAAAGGTACACATATACCTGGGTGAAGCCACCATTACCAGAGCTGCCAGTCCTTTGGAGTACTGGAAGTCCAACCAGGCCCGCTTTCCTGCTCTTGCTTGTGTGGCACACAAGTACCTCAGTGCACCCAGCACTAGTGTTGGCAGCAAACGGCTGTTCAGTGCTGTCACTCATGTCATAGATGAAAAGAGAAGCCGCATAGCTTGCGAAAAAGCAGAAATGCTTATTTTTGTCCAAAAAAACCTGTCTCTCACACTGGACTTATAGGCTGGACTTATTTACTGTCTTTCAGTCTTTCAGCCTCATTCATTGGACTTTTAAGATGGGTTGCGGTCTGACTGAGGACTGAAGCTTCTTTATTTTGAGTGTTTTTGTATGTGCACTCATCACCTCTTTGTTACAGTGTTTGTTGCTCATAGAACAATGCAATATAGACTTAGACCACTTAGTAGGGTTATGTTCTGATTAGGAACTGAGGCTGCTAATGTTTGTTGTACTTTATGCAATTTTTGTTTGCACAGTGCAGATTGAGCCCACATTTGAGTTGATAACCTTGAAGATTGTGTTCCCACATTATGGGCTCCTGTTGTTAGTTCATTTTAAATTTAAGCAGCAGTCTGTTAAGCACATACAGTCTACTGATTGAGGCATATTTATTGACAGAGTACACTTGAATTTAATTTATGTTCAGTTGGTGTACAGTTATATAATGCACTTTTTATATGTCACCTGTGAGCAGAGGTTTTGTTTACTTTATTTGTCACTTGAGAAAATTGTCCATGGCTGGGGGTGTTGGTGTGGTTGTCTTACGAAGAGCATCATCCAAGTTTGTTTTATTTAGGATAGGATGTGCATATCTTACTTGTTTTGTGAAAAAACAATTGTCATAAATAAATGATGTTTAACATAATATCAGTTTAAGTACATGTTTTAATTTGCATAAGCAATTCTTATTACATAGTTGTATGCTTTGTGTTTTTTGCCTGCATTTGCCAGTTGGCCAACATGGGGGAAAATATCGGTATCGGCATCGGTTATCAGCCAAATGAGTTGTAAAATATCGGTATATCAGATATCGGCAAAAAATCCAATATCGTGCATACCTAGATTTAGGTGACTTTGCTTTCACTGAGGGACACACATGGACACACATAATTAGGTCCGTTTATATTTGAGAGGAGATGATCTCTGCAGGTCAGTTTTTAGACAGTCACAAGCACAGCACGCTGGCTCTGCAGCTAACAGCTCATTGTTACAAACTAGCTTACAAAGGAAGCTGTCTGTTTGCTGTTTAACCGTTTAGCTTAGCTTTCCACGAATCTGAAATCTGACAAACTTGTGTCCTGCTGCAAACTGAGACAACCAGCTGCTTCTGGTGGCAGCACGAGGACAGAGGAGATCCAACACTGGACCTTTCTGTCTAAACTTCACTCAGAACTGTTGGATGTCAGGAATGTGATCACATTCATCAACATTTTAGAGTTGTTCCCAGTGACATGTTACTGCACTCAGAAGTACCTGAGCACTGTGTGGTCTAAAATTTACCCTCATCGATGAAAATTTAAAAAAAAAAGAAAAGAAAAGAAAGCTAACAGGCCCACAGAAGCCTTCATCCCTCTCACTGCACCACATAATGCAAATGCCCTGTTGTTCCTAGAAGCGCAACTCTATTATTTATCCTATTATATTGTGATTGACTTACTAAGACATAACAACACTAATAACATGCTCATGTTACACTTTACCTCTAAATATCACTAAAACACACTGGCCAGAAAAAAAAATCATTCACCAAACGGGACCAGCCATATACGAGGTTTTAACCTAGTCTTGTTTCTGTGTGTAACATGAATGTTCACACTACAACAGCAACAATAAAATTGTCATGATCAGTCATTTGAATAATTTTAGTTCTGTTTGTTCCTTAGCTGAGTGTCAAGTTTTGTATGTTTTTGTACATGTATCCATGTTCTGTTGTGTTTCCTGTTTTATTTTGGTGACCCTGCTCTATGTTTTGTCTACTATGCCCTGTCAAGTTTCCCTCCTTTTGTCATTACCTGCCCTTTCACCTGTGTCGATTGCCCCACCTGTGTCTCATTATCCGAGTGAGTATATAGTCTCTATGTTTCCCCTTTATCTTAGTCAGGTCATCCGTTGTCTTTCCCCGGTGCTGTTGTCATCCCCTGGTTTTGTCATTGTTCCCTGTTTCTGCTTCTCCATCCTGCCTTGTCTCTTGGTTTGCTGTTATTTTTCGGTTTTGTCATTTTTTCTAGTTTTTGTATTTCTTGCACTTTTTAGATTCTTTAGTTTTGTTTTCAGTCAGCCTTCGTTAAAGCTCGTCGTTTGTTGGATTCAGTCTTCTGTGTTAGAGTCTGCATTTTGGGTCCTCTTTTGTTAAAACATGACAAAAATGTCAGTTTGACTTACAGGTGTATTTTGAAACAGATTAATTAAGTGTGACATCAGCTTTCAACTTATAATTCTTTATTTTTGGGGGAGAGATTTCTTGTGTTATATGGTTTGTGTTTCATATTTATAGTTTTTAATAAGAAATTGGTATTAAGTGGAGCAGGCAAAAAGCCTCACATCATAGCAGAGAGTCAACACCTAAACATTTCTCCAATTCAGACAAAAAATTCTGTAGTCTTCTTTTCTGAACGCAGCTTTACATTTACTGTAAATGTATTTTTTTATGTATGCATTTCTGGCTGCAATACTGTTTTTGTTTAAAAGCTATTTAGTTATCATATGATGATAGTCATACACCAATGACACACTGTTGCCATAGGCAGAAATGTTACTCACTAATTTCATTACTAAGAATCAAAAGTCTTAAAACTGCCTACACAAAGTTTACGGATGATGAGGTTAAGTTTGAGAGGTTGGGAGAAGCAAATACAAAACAAAAACAATGTTATGTCATCTTGCCAGTAGATGACACTAATGTCATTCAGATCATTTTTGTCCATATTTGAGGTCAAAATTCTGACCCTAGGAGCAGCTGTACATTAAAATATAAAAGACAGCCATAACTTTTATTTAAAAATGGCCCCTTTCATAAGGGAAGAGCCCCTTAATTGGTTTGTGAAGTTTGGTGTGAATAAGGTTATGTTTATTTGACTAAAACAACTACTCACTGTTTGTTGGCGAAAAATGCAAATGAAAAGCGTCACCAGGGCGACGCCATTTGAGTTATTACAGACCTTAATACAACTTTTGATCCTCAGGTCATTTTCTAAAAGTTGTGCAACTTTAAAGTGAATCGGATCAAACCCCAAGGAGGAGTATATTCAAACAGAAACCCTAGAAATGACATTAAATTTAACACATAATTCAAAATGGCTGACTTCCTGTTGAGTTTAGGTCATGGCACCGAAAGACTTTTTTTTTTATTTATTTTTTTAATTAATGTGAAATACAAAACAGACAAAACAGTGGACATGTCAGGGTATATAAAACATGCAATACAGTTACAAGACAGACCATACCGTGGACATCAGGTGTGTGTGTGTGTGTGTGTGTTTAAATTCAAGTACCATATATCTATCTATCTACATATATATATATATATATATATATATCTCTCTCTATATATATATATATATAGATATATATATATATATATATATATATATATATAAACCATCCCTCTCACCCTCGTGGGGTGGTATATGTGTCATCCTCAAGCTCGTGTCCTCTACCAGAGGCCTGGGAGTTTGAGGGCTCTGCGCAGTATCTTAGCTGTTCCTAGGACTGCGCTCTTCTGGACTGAGGCTTCAGATGTTGTTCCTGGAATCTGTTGGAGCCACTCTCCCAGTTTGGGGGTTACTGCCC
>JAPQLA010048025.1:0-11223 GCA_029822935.1 Naso vlamingii | reverse complement strand
TGTAAAGTGTCATGAGATAACATTTGTTGTGATATGGCGCTATATAAATAAATTGAATTGAATTGAATTGAATTGAAAGAGAAACAATTCTGTTCTCACACTTAAAACATAAAGCTCACATGTGTGCACTACTTACACCAGTCCTATTTTCATATTTCTATTTTTAACTGTCCTGCATTTGTAACTGTACTGTATTCGTAACTGTTGTTGTATTATTCGGTTCTTTTTTCCCCTTTTTCTCTTATCTTTTAACTTTAACATTAAAAGCCCCTTGCAGACAGGTGATGTAAATTATCATTTTGCTATAAACACTAACAGCAGTGCATCTGACACTTGTGCATGGTAAAATGTTACACAACGTTACTTGCACAATAATTTAGAAAAATCACTATCAAGCTTAACTGGGATTGGAAGCCATGCGCTCTCAGCACATGCTTTGCTGCGACGACACTGTCCACCTGTCTGCCTCTCCCGCACCATGCTAACTTCCTCCAATAGAAACAAACTCACACACATCACAAACAGTACCTCTAAAATTATCAGCCTCCTCACACCCCACCTTTCTGACCTTAACACACACAGAGCACACATCATAACACTTGATCCCAGCCCCCCCATTCCTCACACTGTTCCCACCTGGTTGCAGATATACATCCATGACCTGGAATCAAGCATGTTTTGGCAGGAGCTTTGCCCCCTTTGCCACAGCACTCTAAACAGAACACCCTGATAGCTGTCGTGTGTATGTATGTTCTGTATATATGGGTTTATGTGGGATATATGGGCAGATGTGTCCTGTATGGTTGTCGTTTGTGCACATCTATCTTATTTATTCAATGACTTAGTTGGTCAGTTAAGATCAGAAGAAAAAGCTGTAAAAAAAAAACAACAACACCCACAGATTCTCACCTTTAACGTTGTAATGACAAATGTGTTGGCAATCAGAGGCCTCTCCACACACTCAGCAGACGCGACGTGGCATTAGATCTTTTTTGACAATGTGTTTCTGATCCCTGATTAATTTATGTCCAAAACTCACTCTTGAGTTAGTTCTGTTTTGTCCACCCCAAAGTCCCGTGAAAAATATGTCTCTGAAGCTTCAGAATGCTCCACTGTGTTCACCAGCCAGTACTTTAAGTGTCTGTTAGGAGGCAGGAACTCTAGAGTGGGTTTATCAGAACTCTGTAAACTCAGATTAATGAGAGAGGTAAGACTGACTGGCCAGGTGTTCAGTGGGAGCCATGGGCAGTGATATATTAATCCAAGCCATTTGCTGTCATGAATCAGCCCCTGTGACATCTGTGTGTTGTGTGAGTGGTTTTTTTGTTTGTAGTCATTTTTGAGTAGCGAGTGGTGTATGGTTGGTGTGGGTTTTTTTGTCAGTTTTCTCTCTCTTTCCCCCGCCCTCTGCCTCGCTCTCTCCTGGCACATCTGATGGTCATCTGCAATCAGCGCACCTGCCTGACACCTATCAACCACACTACAAGAACCCAACCCTCGCTGCCATTCCTCGCCGGATCGTTGTGCCGTTATGGTATTGATCGAGCCACATTTTGATCTTTCTCTGGTCAGCCTTTCAAGTTCGTTTTTTAACATTTGTCATTTTATCCAGGATCACCTGCTGCCTGCCGTAGCTCACTGCCAGCCTGAACACTCCCTTACTTATCCACGCCACAGCCATTTTCCTCACGCTCTGCTCCAGCCAGCCAGCCAGCCAGCCAAACCACCAGCCTGCCCTTTCCCCTTTCCCTTTGTTTGTTATTAAAGACTTTTGAACTTTACTGTTGTCTGAGTCTGCATTTGGGTCCAAACCTGATTCGTGACTTTTGCTCCCTAGGTCTGAGTGCTAACATGTAGTAAATCAATTATATTATAATGTACAAAAAACATAGCAAGTTTGAAGTTAGAAGCTACAGCTGCACTCTGCCTTTGCCATGGTAAAGCAGCAGAAATCCATCATCGTAGATCATTCTTAAGTTTAGTCACACCACTCACACTCCTGTCATTTGACTGCCTGCTCTCATCCTCCATTTGTTGAAAAATATGTATTTACACCTGACAGGAGCTGTTATCTAACCTAATTTTTATTTTGTTACATTTGTCGGAGCAGCCATTGTATAAGAACAATCACACACCTGGTTTATTCTCTTTTTTTTATTATCTCCAACATTTTACAATTACACAGCTTTCTAATCTGACCCAAAACATCTCTTAGCTCACCTTATTTCCAGACTTAGGTGACCGAATGAGTATCAGTCTGTGCTTCTTCTTGAAGGGGCTCTTTAATTCCTGACATTTGTCATAGTTTGACAGGTCAAGTGTCTCGATGCAATTCTGCAGGTCCTGTAACACAAAGAACAGACATTAAAAAATGTGTCATCACAAATAAAAGATGAAACTTACGTCTCATGGTTTATTATTTTACAAATTTTGTAAAAGAGTAAAACCAAAAACCTAATTTTTTCAGCCACATAGTTGTTTATTCTAAACAACTGAGACTGTATCAATGGTACTAGAAGTTGGGGGGGCCAAGGAGGCCATTGCCCGCTGGTATTTTTTAAGAGTGCACTTACACTTGGCCTGGTTGCCTGGACTGTTTTCTCTATCATCCCGCTGGCCTGCACTCACATTGCTCCAACCTGACCTGGCAGAGGCACGCTTACTTCTTCACTGAGCTCCACTAAGCTGCCTAATTAACGGCATGCATACCGTACTCTCAGATACTGAATGCACCTTGCTGCTTAATTATAAGGCTGGAACATAAAAACAAAATGCTGTGGGCATGAAAGTGCAGCTCCAGCTGCTGGTGAGAGCTGCCTTTGTTTTTATGAGCCAGGCCATTTAATTGCTGTCTGTCCAGCTCTTAAAAGAAAAATCCAACCTAAGACTACTACAGAGAAAGAGGAGCCCCGAACCCTAACCCTGTAAACTAGTTGAAAGTGCCAAACATATACTGAACACACGAATTAAGCTTCACACGTGATTCCAGTTTAGCTGAACACTTTCGCATTAAGAAAGCCTGCTACCTAGATGGCACAGTTTCTTTTGTCTTGACTTAAAACAGATGTGGTGAAATACTAATGGAGCTTAGCGAAAGTTCATTCAGGAAGACCATCTCTCTGCACATGCCTACTTAGTTACAAGCATCTTTCCCGCTGTCTCTAATACCACACCTCCTCGGTCTTGTTCCCATCCAATCACTAACTGACACGATCTCCTCTAGCCAATCTCCTGCTAGCTGTTGAACTTTAAAAATGCTCCCTATCTCTGCTGTCATTCAGCTGTGATTTCTGTGTCACAAGAGTTCACGTGACCCGCCTCCACTCCTTCACCACCTCAACCCTGGATACTGGGGCACCTTCAATCAAATACAGACGCAGAGTTTCTTCATCATGATGTGTTCCCAACATCGCTCATCAGCAGCACCACCAGTGTACAGGCTCCGGGGAAGTTTCCTTCCTATCTTGGAATCACCTAATTCACAAGAACGCCTCGCATGATGACCTACTTCCTGCCTGGGTCGAAGCGCCAAAGTCTACACTGTCAATTTGCAATAAAATTTTTCCAATTCTCTGATCTCGTTCTTTTCTTTTCCTCTTGGTCTCTCCTGACTGAATTGCTCTCGTCACACCTGCCAAGGTGTCGGTAAGCCAAACCAACCTGCGGTCTTAAAGGGAATGAGAGGAGCTGATCTGATTTGCCATGACTGAAATCAGCTGTGACACACCTTCTCATTGTCTATTCTAGATTGCACTGCAGATGCACTTGTGTTTATGTTCACCAAATTACCAAAACAATTTGCCACACCTACTATGCCCTATGCCCAAACTGCAGCCAGACTGACGAAGACAGAGCTCCGGAACTATACTTTTTGGTTTTGCTGTTTAAATATTTACAGGTAAATAATTAAATAAACACTTACATATCAACATAGCACACATTACAGAAAACATCTGGAATGCATACAATGTTGGTCATAATTTAAAATACAGCCTACAGGGACTGGTATGACAGGAGGAGTGAAATGTGTGTGAAATCACTACAATACATATTTCAGATGACTGCATTTTATTCAATTATTTTCTGTCTTTCTTTTATTTTTAACACTGCTGTCATTTTATACCTTTATATCGTATGTTGTTTTCAGTAATATGGACCGATGTCTCTGAAATGAAGATTATTATAATACAACACACATATACACACATACCTAAACATTTTTTGGCCTCCCCAATTCAGAAATGAATTGATCACCCCTGGACTGAAATATTCATATTTCTTATGTTTAGAGCGCTCCATGATTTTATGCCCGATTTAAGGAGAGAAGAAGACACCGCCACAGTGACATGACACTGGTGCAAATTAGTAAGAGAACGGCATGAGTGAGGAGGCATGTGTGTGTGTGTGTGTGTGTGTGTGTGTGTGTGGCACATATAGTGGTATACCTCATTTTCATAGACCAGAACCTCTGTCCTCTCCACATGGATGTAGCGGTCCTTGTAGCTTGCCAACAATCTGCCCGGAGCCTTTTTCACCCAGCCAGCCTTGGCCAGGAACTTGGGCTCCTTACAGTGGGCTGGGTCCTCTTTTGCACCCTACAACGATACAAAGAAATGGAAATCACACTCAGAACACACAACCAGAAACGGGCTGAAAAGGGTAATGATTTGACAATTAACTATACCTGCAAAATACAGTTTAAAATCTGTACTTTTTAATCATGTACAACCCACACTCATCAACAGCTATGAATGCATCTGTCTAATACAAACTCATGTGCACCACACGTCAGTTTATCCAGCCACAGGTCTTAAACAATGGGTGTGTAGCGGTGTGCTGCACTTCATGCTGACCGCAGAGATGCATTTAACTATGTTTGTCTCTTGACACAAACACTGTTTCAGGGGAATGAATCAGTATGTGTGTGACACAGTATTGTATATTTCTAATATATTTAACAATAAGACATCAGTGTGTAACTTCTTCCTATTTTTGACACTTCAGTTGAAAATGATTTCCAAAGCTCAGTGTAACATGTTCTTGTTTAACATCAAATATCTTCTGCTACAGCTGAGCAAGTGTGATCAATTATTCCCTAATTTTTTATGTAGACTGCTCTCCATTACAAAAACTGCTTCCAACCCTTGATGTCTTTGAAAGACTGAGTCTAATTTGCCTGTGAGATCACTTTGATATCAGCTAAAGTTTGTGCAGCAAATGAGTAAAAGTCAACTCTCCTGCTCACAGTGTAATGTTTAATTTTAGAGAACTTAGTTTGAGGCCTGTTGAGATCAGCAGCTCTCACTTCTTACCAGACTTTTCATTTCTGCCTTGTTTTCTGACAACAGGCAGTGGCTCTGACACATTTCTTCTCACCCCAGACTATCACACCTTTAAATAGTCTTGCTGCTTCGTGCTCGTTTTGTTCCATTACTGTTTGTCCACAGATGCGCGGCATGCTAGCACGTCATTTCTGTTTGCAATGCAACCAAAAAGGTTAGTATCAATGTGCAAAATAAGTAGCATTAAATCAACAGCTACTAGGCAACAAAAAGCACATCTACAAGTGTGATAAAAAACTAAACCTGAATGCAAACACTGTATTTCTCAAAGGATTCTGTGTCACTGCAAGGTTAAAAAAAACATGTACATTTGAAAGAGAAAATGCTTTCATCCAGTGCACTTTAAGATTAAGATTAAGGTTATGGAGCATCCATTCTGAGTAAAAATTTTAGTGCAAGAGGGATCGAGCTGACCTACAAGGCCACACTATGAATGCAAAGCTTTCACTTCTGCAGTTACAGAGGATGCAGTGAAAGCTGGCCAAGTTTTACACCATGGATTCACAGAAAATGCATCACAAATCACAACTTTCCTACTTAATGTTAGTTATAGATTGCACACAGAAATCATTTGATCTATTGTATCACAAGTAAATCTTGCAAATCAATCACCACACCTCAAATGTTAAAGTGACAACTTTAACTGTTGTTGTTGATTTTTTGACTCTTTAAAACAAACATTAAAAAACTCTACATAATAATGTCAGCGGTACCTCAACTAGCAAACGTTTGATTAACGCTGATAGATAATTTCCGTTTTTTTACAATGTGTGTGTGTGTGTGTGTGTGTGTGTGTGTCATGGGTCAAAACACACCATTATTTTTATGCTTTTATGAGAAGTGTATTAAATATTTTTGGTTCATTATGAAACTGGAACACTGAGGAGGAGTTACACTGTGACCAACAAACTCTAGGTAAATAACAGGGAACATGAAAATCAAGAGGAAATGAAACACTTCACATTCATTATGAAAGCGGTACAGACTGCCGTGTTCCATCAGTACATGCTACACACTTTTTAAAAAAAAGCATCTATATGTTGGAAATAAAGAATAAGGCAAAGAACACAATAAAAGTTTGCAGCAGTTACGAAAGATTAAAAAATAGAATACCTCCATACAAACTTCTCTACACAGCCCCTGAAGTCCTGAAAGGTGATTTTTTTTTCTTGAATAGAAAAAAAAATGCTTTGCTTGCTTAAATTGTTTGCTTTGATGTAAACTTTACCAGAGTTAATAGCTACATTCCTGAAGGTGGGGTTTGAGAAGTACGGTGCCCCTGAAGTCCCAAAGGGTAAAATCTTTTATGTTGTGCTCACAAGTTATTGTCTTGAGGGAACAAGATAATTATCTCAAGGGAGCAAGTAGCCGATAAGCTCACATACTATAAGCTTACATATAATTTCAGATATATTGTATATGTTTTTTGTTAGAGCCGAAATATGTAAATATGTAGCCTAGATGTATTTCATAGATATAGGCTACTGTTGGCATGCACTTATAATGTAGGTCCAATTATTCAGTAACTACATTTGTAATTGAATCGTGCTGAAAAGACAGATTGGGAGGTGCACAGCAGAGCGCAGCGGGCTGTTTGGTGACTGAAGAGATCGTCTGTTCAGAATAAAATCAGCATTACAGAATGAATAATCGACTGTGCGTTAATGAGCAAGTATGATTTTAGTTTTCATGCAAGTGTTGTGGGTCAAATCGCTGCAGTGAAAACAACTGTGTGGCACAAAACGTGCACTTTGCCAAGCACACACACACATGCACGCACGCATGCACGCACGCACGCACGCACACACACACACACACACACTGCCTTATCACGTCTCCTCACCACTTTACCCAGTGTGTCTTCAACACCTGCACTGATTGTATAAATGATCAAAGCCTGGAAATAAAGCCAGTGAAGCTCTCACACAATCGTCACACTACATATTATCATCATGAATCCTCAGCTTGTTTCAGTCCAAGTTCACCGCAACAAAACTTTGATAAATAAAACGTGTTCATGTATCATGATATTACAGGATGAGGGGTTGTACTGATGGTCAAGATCATTTTGTCAGATTAATCAGTCAGTGTGATCACTGTAAACAGATAAGTACTGCACTGCCACGGTGAGTTATGCTGATGGAAGCACACAGAATAACTTGTGCACACAAGATAATAACTTGTTCCCTCAAGACAGTAAGACAACACAAAAAAATTTCACCTTTTGGGATTTCAGGGGCTCCGTAATTCTGAAACCCCACCTTCAGGTATGTAGCTTTTAACTCTGGTAAAGTTACATGAAAGCAAACAATTTAAGCAAGCAAAGCATTTTTTTCTCTATTCTTTTCCATAAATTTCTCAAACCACTCTCCAGAAGAATTCATTACTTATTCTTATAAATATAAACTCCATGATTTCACCAGTGTTGGGGAGTAACTAGTTTCAAAATTATGCAATTTAACTACAAAACAAATGTAACTGTAATCAGTTAGTTACCAAGAAAAAATGTGATTAAATTACAGTTATTTTTGAAAATGAAAAAATGATTAAAAAGGCATTTACATGTGAATAGTTTCTGTAAAAAGAGGAGGCCGTTTAGTAAAGTTTGATGCTGCTCTGATGCTTTTGATTGGTTTTTAATTTGCAGGGCCCCACTCTGCCATTAACACTGCCTGCATTAAACATTAAAAAATGGTGGACAGCTGAAAACATTTGTTAGAAATTTAGAAAAGTAATCAAAAAGCAATCAAATGTGATCATTTACATTACTTTGATAAAGTAATTAATACAGTTACATTACCTTATACATTTTAAATAGTGTAACTAGTAATCTGTAGCCTATCACATTTCCAAAGTAACCTTCCCAAGCCTTGGATTTCACTGCATACAGTGATGCTCTGATGGGCTGCTTAACTAATGACCCCACCTGTCACAAGCAGAGTGTGCAGGTAGAAAATATCACTGTGCCTGTGTGTGTGTGTGTGTGTGTGTGTGTCTGAACAGTGTGAAAAACTAGACTTCAGACGTGTTTTTTGTTGCTCAGCAGTCTAAACACTTTCTGGTGCCACATGACAGCAGTGTGCCAACAATGCTTTTGACCACACCTCATTTTAGGACCAACACTCCCATTGGTGCACAGGAGAGTCCAAGCAGAGTGCGCAATGGCTGCAAACTTCCATGAAAAACACACTTCTGTCTGCATTTATATGTTCACTGTGTTGTCAGTTCTGTGTTAATCTGAACCTCATCATTTTTGGTGACTAAAACACACAGGTATCTGCAAAGTTTACAGCTTATGCTGAAAGAACGTCAGCTGGGTGTCTTTCCTTTTTGGGGGGGGAGGGGGGGTGAAAATTTTTTTAATAAGGGTAGTACAGTTAAATACTGACAAAGCCTGTGCAACAGAGCAGAGTGATATGTTTCTGTTATTTAGCTTCAGCTAGAAGGTTAGCAGGCTCCACTTTTGGACACTGACAGGAAGTCTGGTTCACACTGAAACTTAGATCTAACCAAAACCTTTGACCAAGACTATTGGCACACTGAACACTGAAACGGAACTACTGTCTTCTACCACTGTGCAGGTAAAAAATAATATGCAGAGATGAGTGGTGATGCAGTTATAAAACTGCAGTATGTGAAACTAAAGTATCTCATGCATGCCGGGTCTTAAAAGAGGAAGAGCAAAGAGAGCACAGGGTTTTATAAAAGAGGCAAACTCAACGAACATGGCTATGAGAAAGGTTTAGGTTAGGAGGCGTCTGGCATTAATTGATTTTCACAGAGAGCTCAGCTGCAACGCACCACAAGCCCAACCAGGGCTCACACTTCACCCCCACTGACCACCAACGACTCCAGCTGGGAGGATATCACCAGGCTGGAGCATTCTATTGTTTTACTGCCATTATCAGTCTGTTATTAGTCTTAAAATTAACACTGGCCAACCAGTGATGTCGACCACTTGTGACTGATCAAAAAATAAATGGAATAAAAGGCTATAAAAGCTAAAATGATCAACAGTCAGGCTGTGAAACTTAATTTCTGTCTTCAAATTCTCAGATTCAAAGATGCTAAGCTCTGTTTTTGGATATACTTCCTGTTTTGTGTTGTTGCTACCGATGTGGTTACAGCCAAATGAGCTTCAGTAAATTTTAGGACTGTTTTAGTCAGATTTAGGCTTAGTCTTTGCTCAGTGCTGCACGGTAATTCCCACAAAAATCAGTCATTATGATGTATGCAGAGAACAAGCTGTGCATTAAAATGTCCTTTAAGCTGTGACAATTAGTTTTTTATTTTACATCACATCATGTTTAATGATATCATAGCACAGACCACAGGTGGTAATGCATTTGTTAACAACAGTATAAAGGCACTAACATAAATGATTTTTTGTTTGTTTTTTTTAACTTTCACATGGCATACTGTCAGTATGGCAGTCTACAGTTTGCATTAAATAGAAAACCACTACAGACAAAGTTGCCTTCAACCTATGGTAAAAACTGAAAAGCATCTGTCTCTAACCTTAAATTTAAATTGTACTGAATTTATGCCTTAAACTAACCACATTACAAACTAATATGTCAAAATATGAAAGCGTTAACATTAAAAACTAACCTCGTGTAATGGTGGTGCAATAGGGTTGAGGTGATGTTTCTTACTTTTATCATAGATCGATCTCCCATGCATGGAGGACTTCTATTTTTAAAATGCTGCCTTGTGCCCACATAATAGAAAAAAATTTACATTCTTTTTTGCTTTTCCTTTTTACAAACACCCATCACCATTTTCCTGACAGTGTCATGAACCTCAGGTGCTGAAAACTGAAGCCAACACAGGAAACAACAAAAACAGATCTTCAAATGGCCATTTGACGCTCCAAAGTGAGACCATCCTCATGGAGCCCCATATTTAATGCCTAAATTGGTAGGAGAAATAAACATATTTACAGCTAAAAAGAGGTTTAACAAAAACAAAAAAGGTTTCACTATTGCTGATTTCCCCATTCAAATAATTATGGATTTTATTTTTAAATTACATTAAGGCTTAAAGTTCAACAGAGTTGCTAGCTGTCTGTTTGGCATCACACAGTTTCTGCAGGAAGTGCCCAACCTCTCCAGCTCCACCTTCTTGGTCAAATATGGTTTCTACTTTTCTTACAAAAAAACATGACAATGACGGAGACACGGAAACACTGCAACGCCGTGTTTAAGTACAACACGACCACAACTCCAATGATGTACGACTTAAACAACGTACGTCCAACCCTGGTTAACACCAATGCCGGCAACACTAGCAGTGAATGAGGAGTAGTCATTATCATTATTATGCTGCCATCATGAACAACCCCAAAGTCATGTAAAGTGTTTAGTCAGAATTAATTTAATAAATGTACACATCCTCTCAATGAGCAGTTTCTTTATGGGACAATTTTTCTGGCAATATTGTTTGCATTAAATTTCTTCATTAAAAACCCCAAGCCAACATAAATCACCATAGTTCAGCAGGTGGGCTAACATTATCAAGCACACTGTGGATTTGTTGGACACAGTCAGCAACACGTTGGCTCGTACTCACTGTGTCACAGGACAGATGGGTGGAATGGTGTCAGATTTCAAACCCATTTGTCTTTGTTTAGATTTTTTACAAGAATGCTCCAGAAAATGTCAACTGCAAACCTGTTTTCTCCGCCTCAGATTCTCAGATCCTTTGGTAATACATGAAGACTCACCACTTCTCTTTTTGGAACTTTAAAACAAAAAGCAAAACACCTCTCTGTCACTGTTTTGAAAATAATGAAGCCTGTCACAATGTTACCAATTTATGCTGTAAAAGAGATGTAATGTGTTAAAAGTTAAAAATCAATAAAGATATGTGTTAAAAAAAA
>JAPQLA010047967.1:0-11226 GCA_029822935.1 Naso vlamingii | reverse complement strand
GAGTGTAAACAAATCTCTCTCTGTCCATTTGTCCTTCAGGAGGAAAGAAATGCCAAAAGGCTGTTGTTCTCCTACAGCCTATGTTCTTACCAAAAAGTTTTTTTTAAAACAGTTGACTCGATTATTTGTCATTTTTTGTGGAATGGCAAGACACCTAGAGTTAGACAAAAAAATACTTCAGAATTGTAAATTCTATGGCGGCCTCTCTCTGCCTAATTTTCAATTCTACTACTGGGCCGCAAACATAGCTAAAATTATACTCTGGTCCAAATCTATTGATGTACCTTGGTTTCAGCTGGAAGCACAGTCATGTCCCCCACTCTCTCTCTCGGCTTTATTGACTGGCCCGATGATCGCTAACCCCTCTGGTCTGACCTGCAACCCTGTGGTTATTGCCACGCTCAAGATATGGTTTCGATTTAGGAAACAGTTTAAATTTACCGCCCCCACAGCTTTAACCCCTTTGTTAAAAAATCCTGTGTTCAAACCCACGTTTACTGATTCCACTTTCTCCCTATGGCATTATAAGGGACTGAAATGTTTTGAGGATTTCTATAAGGAAGGGATCTTTTGTTCTTTGACAGATCTGGTTACTGAATTCAATCTTCCACCCTCTCATCTTTTTAGATATTTCCAGATCAGGAACTGTGCAAAATCCTTATTTCCCAACTTCCCTCACCTTCCACCTAAGCAGCCATGGGGTGAACTCCTACAGTATCCTTCACAAAGGTCTTTAATGTCAAAGGTTTACATTTCTATCCAGTCATATGACGATCTTTTAACCACCAACACAAAGGAGACTTGGGAGCGTGAGCTGGGATTGATTTTTGACGAAGGCTGGTGGGAATCCGCACTGAAAGTCATTCACAAAACCTCTATCTGTGCCCGTTTGACATTGATACAGTTTAAAGTTGTATTTAGATGCCATTATTCGAAAACAAGGTTGGCTCAGATTTTGCCAAATGTGGTAGATGTCTGTGACAGATACGGAGGCTCACCCTGTAATCTCACGCACATGTTTTTCTCTTGTCCAGCTCTAACAAACTTTTGGCAAATTTACTTCAACACCATGTCTAAGGTACTCTCAAGAACTATTCACACTTCTCCACACACAGGCATTTTTGGTCGTCCAGAAGACTATACCCTATATTCTACTGAAGAATTAGAAGTAATTGCTTTTACATCTGTACTTGCTAAGCGCCACCTCCTTCTTAATTGGAAATCCACAACAGCTCCTTCCAGCACACAATGGATCAAAGAGACTATGTCATTTTTGAAAGTAGAGAAAGTCAGATACTCAAGAAGGGGAAACTTTAGCAAGTTCTACAACAAATGGCAACCATTTATGGACTTTTTTGCCACAGTATAATCCCCCCCAGTGGACTCCAGTGAATTAATACCAAGATACTGCTGCCCATGTGGTGGTGTGTCACAAATCTGATGCCCGCAGTGCAGTGAACTAAATATTGATGGTCATTAACACTTACTGTCATTTAAAGCTTAACAGACGATCAATTTGTGGCACAAGTATGTGGCAACATCACAAGTCAGTAAAGTTTAATTTTAAGACACATTTCTCAAAAACAGTGTGACCTTGTTGGACAATATTTAATAGGTAAGCAAGCTGTCTCAGGAAAGAGGCTGTGGTGTTACCAAAAATTTGGGCAATATCTGGACCTGTGTGAATTATAGAGTCATCATATATCATCCATTTTACTTATTTATTTTTGTTTTCATTTATTGCGGAGGTTGTGAATGTCGCTCCATGCTATCTATCAGAAAACTACAGTATAAGTCATAATGTGCTAGCTAACAGAGGACTTCTGTCGTTCAATACAGTTCAAGTGTGGACCTCTCCTCTCTGATTTGCATCAATAAACAAATTTAATCCTTATATGTGTGGATTATAGGCACAGTTACACTGAAAATTTTCACATAATCATACCCTTGTAAAATTGGAGCAGAGTTTTGGGACTAAACATTTTGAGGGTTTGGTTAAAATCTGATGTGAGAGTTATTTAGAAAAAAAAAAAAATTGTGTTGACTGACCATTTTATTTTTAGCTTTATTTTGGTTGTTTTAATTTTGAATCTCATTTTTGCTTAGTATTTTTAGAGAATTATTTTGCCCTCCTCCGAGTAGCTCTTCCTTTTCCAAGATGGAAGTTTAAAATAGTTAGGAAATCCACTGTGGTGAAGCTTTTATGTTTTGTTCCAAAAACATAAAAAACATAAAAAGTCATATTTTAAGAAACTAGTTTTTGTGTTTCCATGCTGGAGTGTTATTATCGCTCCATCCTATCTAAGAGGGAACTGTGTCACAATGTACAGGTTAACAGTGGACTCCTGTCGTTTAATATTGTTTAAGTGTGGACCTGTTTTCTGTCATGTGCAAAATAAAAAAAAAAAAAAAATTGCATTCTTATATTTGTAGATGATACACATATAAAAAACTGTTTGAAAAAATGACATCCAGCACTAGTAAAAATGGTTGGGTTATTGATTTGGATGGAAATATTTTTAAGTTCTAGTATAAATCTGTTCTAGAGAATATTAATGCAGAAAATACAGGATCCTGCGACTTCCCTTAAAAAAAATATCCTGGTTTTTATTTTTTTTTCTCTTCTTTTAGAATGCCCTTCTAAAATACTTCTTACTCTTCTGCCCTCTGGGTGCACTTTATTTAAATACAGTGTTAAACAGGCTGATCCTTTATAGATTTGTTACAAAAACACAAAAGGTACACCTGCTTTAAAATTCTGGTTTCAAAACTCCCAATAATTCAACATGTATCATAAGACTGGTGCCTTCTCTAGGTAAAGTAGACTGCCCCCCACCTCTACCCAGTCTGACTTTTGATATTCGTGAGTGTGAAAAACGATGTGTGTGAATCGGTCTTTGTCAGTCCCGTGTCTGTTTTCGTTGACGCGCCATTTTGTTTGTACAGCGGAGGTAAACAACAGACAGCAGCTGCACTCTCTCGCAGAAGAAGAAGTTTGGTAAAGTTGTTTTGAGTTATCAAGATCGAAAGACTGAAGAAGGAGTAGAAAAATAAGCCAAAGCCACACTGAGAAAAACTCAACAAGGATGTCAGGGATCGATGTTTAGCTAAGTTGCCCTCTATTAATAATCCATACGAGCAAACAGCTGGAGAGCAAATGCTGCATCGCTCTGTCCAACTTCGTCCCTGGATAACACCAACTTTCTTGTTTCCGGTATAAATGTGTAACATTTTCCCTATGAACAGTTTAGAAACTATAAATCCCTTGAAGCTCACGCGCATTTCACCAATGGCTGGGTGCAGGATCTGCTTACATTTCGCTCAAAGAGCTTTGACAGCACAGTCATCACAGTCCTCCATCAGCAGAAGTTGGCTGCGATCGTTAAACTCTGTTGGAGCTTTAATTTTCTTTAATTGGGTATTTGATTTTGAATTTAAGCACATGCAGCGCATATCACACACCAGGTGGAGCTTTGGTAGTGGAAATTATACGTCAGGTCACAGGTAACGTTAAGGCGTAGCAGGTGTGTGAACTGCAGCAAAAGTTTTTTACAGTGTTGGTGTGTGATCAGTGGTGTCGGTGTATGTTTTTTCTGCATTAAAGTATTTTCTTTACGCTGAGAGGGTGAGCGTGGAAAACAACGGCAAGTAATGGATCTTTGAATATAAAGTTAAGTGAACTGGAGATTGTTTTCTATCTGTGCGCACATCCGAAACTTGTTGGGCATTCGCCCCTCAGAGGCTTGATAATTAACGTTATACTGTTTTAATTAAAAGTCACAACAAACTTCTTATCAGCCTTGAAACAAGATTGTGGTTCGTCTGTTTTGTTTATTTTTGAACATGAACATAAAGAGTCATGCATGTTACATTATTATGATACAGAAATTATCTCATGTTCAAATGAGTGAAGACAATTAAATAATAAGTAAATAAAACTACATCCATCGTGTGGTTTTAATGGTGTGATGTTCTACTGTAGATAGAGTTTCATATAATGTAGGGACAGTTTTCAGAAGGGTTGTAATCAAGTAAAATGCTTTACATTGTGTTGTTTACATTGTTGTACCCCCTAAATGGTGCTTGGACCCAAAATGTGCTTACATCATCTGACAAAGACCAATTGGTAGGTGAAGTGGCTGCTTCAGCCTGCCCAGTATGGATTTACACACTCGCACACTTTTAGGTCCCCTCTTGGCAAAAGTTAAAAATTTTCACCAGAGTACTTTTGATATTATTTTAACATGATTTGAAGTATGTCCAACAGGCGACCCCCAAAATGTCCCCTGTTGGTGACAAGGTCCACTGTTGGTGAATGTGTAACAATGCCCAGGTCCACTGTTGAATGGGAAGGCAAGTGCGGACGCACAGACACGCCATCTCTGATCTGTTCTTTTTTGTTTGTTCATTTCTAACTTTTCTTCCTAGTCTGTTTTATTACAGATATTTGTTTATAGTTATCTTCTTTGTTTTGAATTTTCTCCTCATCTTCTCTTCCTACATCCTTCCTCCTCTCTTCCTCTCTCCCTCTTTTTTCCTCCTCCTTCCTCTCCTTCATTCCCTGTCTTCTCTCCATCCTTTCATTTCCTCCATCAATCCTCCTGTCACTCTGCCTTTGTCTTTCCGCCTCCTTTTTACTGTCATTTAATTTTTTATATACATTTTTAAGTTTTTTTTTTTTTTTTTTTAAATCTGAACAGAACTATATGAGTGTGAGTATGTGTTTGTAACCACATCTCTCAGGAGTGTGTCTGTGCTGCACATTCAGAGGTCTCACTGCAGACAGACAAGAACAACATGGACACACACACACACACACACAGACACAGATGGCTAAACGCTCAGAGCATCGCTGGAGGGGCTGAAGCACATACACACCAAACTTGTTTACTACCAGAGAGAAAGAGAGAAAGAGGTTGTCGCTGTTACTCAGTCTTCTGTTGATCTTCCTTCTCATCCTTTTTCACTCTTCTTTTCCTGTCTTTCCTACTCTTCCAAGGGAGACTTTTAAAAGACCACTATGACCTGGAACGGGAGGGTCACATGATAGAGACCAATAAAAGATGTTTTTGAAAGACTTTTGGGTAAACTTGGTCACCTCCTCTAACTTCTTAAGTGAAGAGGGAAAACCTAGTGAGAGGATGAGGAGGAAAACAGAGATGAAGAGGAGGACAACAGGTCACAAAGTGGACATGCAGCAGGTAGAAAGTGAAGACAGGGAGGTACAGAGGATAAAAAAAGCAGAAAGGAGAGACAAGATGAGGAAGAGGAGTTGAGGAAAAGAGGAGAAGGAGATGACAGAAAAATGAAGAACGGAGAATGGTGAGAATGGGAGGTGGGCAAAGGAAGTGGAGAAGGAGAGGGAAAAAAATCGCAATACAAAGAGAATGAAGAAAAGCATGAGGAGGAGGGTATGATAAAGAGGAAGAAGATTAGGAAGATTTGTACGCATAAAATAATCTTTCCTCCCATTCCTTCAGCTCCTCCTCTTCATCGTCATCCAGCCTCATCCAGCTAACTCTCCTCTTTCTCTATTGCCTTTTCATTTCCTCTTCCTCCTACTCCAGCTTTTTCACCATCTCGCCTTCCACTTTTCTCTTCCTCCTTCTCTTGATCTTCATCTTCCTTTCAGTCGCTCCTTTTTTCATCATCCTCCCCCACACGTCAAAAACTGTTGGTGCTTCTTTCAACTTATTTTCCAGCGTTTTGTCCACAAATGTCTCCACAGTGTTGGTGTGATAAGTTTAGACTAAATCATTTTTAAGTTTTCTTTTATTTACTTTGAAAGTTCTTTACTCCAGATCATCAAACATCAACATTATCTTTTTCTTCAGTGCGTCTGACGTTCCCATGAGGTGAGGATGAGCTCAATCACCCCCTCCTTTGTCTTTTCTTCCCTCACCCTCACAAAGGTATTTCATTACATCATTAATTGAGCCTAATTCAGCTACATTACCCCCCCCAAAAGACAGGAGGGGTGTGTGTGTGTGTGAGAGAGAGAGAGAGAGAGAGCGAGAGTGTGTTTAAATTCAGTGTAATGAGGTCTGCAGGGAGACGAGGACGGAGGTTGTGTAGAGAAGAGAAAATTACCTCAGGGCACAAAAATCTCTCTTAGTGAGCTTTAATGCCCCTCTGTCTGACTGTCTCTCTGTCTGAAACTGTCTCTGTGTCTGAAACTGTCTCACTGTCTGCTACTGTCTCTCTGTCTGAAACTGTCTCTCTGTCTAAAACTGTCTCACTGTCCCATAGTATCTCTCTGTCTGAAACTGTCTTGCTGCCTTGAACTGTCTGTCTGTCTGTCTCTGTGTCTCTTGCGTTTGGCTTGGCTAAGTCACATTTGTTTCTTTCTGTCGCAGTTTTTCTTTCTTTCTCTTTTGCCTGGAGGCGAGGTAAATTTTTTAATACGTATTTTCATATAAACAAACTGAATATTCTTTACATTAAAATGCATGAGGCAACAAGTGGCATGAACAAAAGAAAAAACAACAACAAAATGAGAAAAAAACACTCAAGGACAGGAGACGTGTCCTTTTTGCTGTAGAACTTCCTGCATCACCTGCGCTGAACACCAGCCCTAGATTTAATCTGTGTGTGCTGTAACTGTCTGGCGTCAATGTAGTTCTCGGGATGTTGGACTGTTGTGGCGAGACGAGTGAATATAAAAGTAATTTTTAGGAGTTCCGTGCAGCCTGCTTCAGAGCGAACTGACCAGTAACAGACAGCAGGGTGGTGTTTTGTGTTTTCCCTGTTTGCATCTTCTGTTTGAGTTTGTGACTTTTTTTCAAGGCTGAATCATGTTCTGATGTACAGAGTGTGATCCAGTGATAAAGGGAAGTTTTTAAAATCCAAATTCTTCCTGTCTGTCTCTCAGTTTCTGGCTTTGGCTTCCTCTCCCGGGAAAAAGAGTGAGACAGTCTAACCTGAGGGCAGATTTTTTACTCTCTCGCTCTCTGGCTGTTGTACTTTCTGTTTTTCTCTTTAAACAGAGTTTTGCCCTCAGCGAGAAATTTTAGAAAGCTATAAACCATTTCTCTCTTTCCCTCTCCAGAGATGAACAGTGATGGATAGAAAGATGAGAATAATAAAAGGGATACCGAGAAACAAAGGAGAGAGAGATGCTCTTTGGTTTCCTCGGCTCAGACGCACATGAGAGTTTTTCTTTAGCTACTCTGTCATCGTCTCTCCATCGGTTATTTGGCTTTAGGATTGCTGATCAGAACAAAGCAGTTATCTGCTCCTTCCTTTATAAAGCTCAATGAGTTTTCATACACACTTGAAATACACACACTTTGCCTGCATGAAAATGCATTTGTTGTAGATGATTTTTCTTGTAATTTTCAAGTGTAAAAGTTTTCCTTAGATTTTGATGAGTGACTTAACTTTTAAATGTGTTAGCATTATTATCTCCTCATGTAACTCAATAGCCAGTTTACCGTATTAGCACGAAGCTAATGTTTCCTGTTGGTTTAAATGAGGAGGGCTAACAATGCTAACATATGGCATTGTTCCACACTGTTCTGCAGCGCTGACCTCACTGGTTCCTCTTGTCCTGTGCCATGTGTGTTTGTCACGCTAGGCTGTATAAATGTGTGTGTGTGTGTGTGTGTGTGTGTGTGTGTGAGAGTACCTGTGTGTGTGCATTTGTATGTGTGTGTGAGAAAGAGAGCTTTGCTCGTATCAATGTGTCCGAGTCTCACCGTTCTTCTTCTGTCCTGTCCTGTGCTCTCTCTTTCTCCTTGTGCGTGTGTTTGTGTGTGTGTGTGTGTGTGTGTGTGTGTTTAGCTATTGGTGCCCAACGAAGGAGGAGTCCCAGTGCCGTTGCTTCGGAGATCTTCGAGCCTCACCTGGGCAGCCACATTTTACAGGTAGGAAATTTTAAAGGCTGAAGGTTCACTTTATCTGAACACATATTTTGAAATGCGGTTCTAAATGCATTTGGATGCAGGATTTGTGTGCAGATTCAACCATACTGTCACAGACAGCTGCATAATTTAGCATGCGCACACACACACACAGACACACTTACGCACACAAATACACTCACACTTTATCCAGTAAAACTTTGATCGGCTTTGCATTCTGATGAACATTTCTCATTGTTTTTTACATTGTTGCATCACTAAACATAATGCAGAATCCATATACCACACGCACACAGGCACACACACACATCTTGTTCATGCTGTGGACAAGACTTAGACTTCTACATTCACATTGTACAGCTAGTATTAAGCCGTGTTAGCAGTAGGGACGACACTCTTTATTTTGTGCTTTATTTTGAAAAAGCACAGCAATTGTTGGACCTTCTTTTAGGAAATAAATACATTTCAATCAGGAGAGACTGTTAAACAAATGAAAAGAACAAGATCAGAAAACCTGAGAAAGTAGACTTTGACACTTAGGCCCTGGCAGGATGTAGGTCACCATGAGAAACGTTCTTTCGAACTGGGTGATTCCAACATGAAGGAAACGTCCCCGCAGAGCCTAGAGACTGGTAGTGGTGCTGAGAGGGCTCGATGTTGGGGCCAGATCATTAGGGAGAACTGCTCCCTGGGTTTGATTGAAGATGGCCAGTGCTCCATGGTTAAGGTGGTGAGGGAGTAAAGGTGGGTCACAAAAGCCATATGATGCGGAAATGACTGAATGACAGCCGAGACAGAAAACATTTTTAATGTTTGACAGCTGGCAGGTGATAGGCTACAGTAGAGCATGTCAGGTTGTAATTGGATAGAAACAAGATTGAATAGGAGTGGTGTCAGACACAGCGGAAAACCTTTATGAAGAAGAAAACATGTGCAAAGAAACAGTCTCCCTGACTGAACTTTCACTAAGCTACATTTCAAAAGCAAAATTATTGCTTGCAAAACAATGCAGGAATTAGACAACTAGAGAAGTTATAGAAACATCACATATTTTAGTAAATGTTATCAAAAGCAGTTCACCAACATTTTAGCTCTTTGTTATTTGCCTCCCTCCAGTGTTCCAGACAAGAAGATAGATACCATTCTTTCAACTGTGTGTGCAGTAACAAGGAAGAGATGGGCAGAGCTTGCCCACCGCTAATTGGCTTAGCTCAAATACTGGTAGTCAATGGGAAGTTCTAGCCTGCCTCTGCCTAAAGTCATCAGATGAACTTTCCAACAACTCTGAACAGTTCTGTGTGCTTGTTGTGACTTGTTTATTTACCATGTTATGATATTTTTAGACTTAAATTAGCACTTTGTCATTTTAGAAACAAATATGTACTGGAAATAAACTTCGGGGCACATGTGCAAACCACTGCAGATGTGCTTATAAGTAATTCAACAAAACAACACATCTGTTAAAAAATTAAGTAAAACTACATAAATGCTAATCTGGAACAAAAATAACATAATGTGGTAAAAAAAATAAATAAATAAAACAAGTCGCAACAAGCACACAGGACTGTTTAGAGTTGTTGGAAAGTTCATCTGATGACTTTAGGCAGAGGCAGGCTAGTGCTTCCCATTGACTACCAATGTTTGAGCAAAGCTAATTAGCGGTGGGCAAGCTCTGCCCGTCTCTTCTGGCAGAGCTCGTCCACCGTATTTATCTTCTTGTCTGGAACTCAGGAGGGAGGCAAATAACAAGAAGAAAAAGAAAGTTGGCGTATTCCTTTAAAGCATCAAAGATGGTGGAAAAGTCTTCTGATGTCACAGGTGTTAAACAGACGCCAGTCATGTCAACAGCTCCACTCTTGCATTTTATGTGTGCACACTGATGTTAGCATACAAGCCATATTTGCCAACCCTCTCGATTTTCCTGGGAGACTCCCGTTTTTCACTACTCTCTGCCAGTGTCCTCCTGGTTTAACATTTCTCCCAATTTATTATTATGTCACCAAACCTGTATTTAACACGGTAACGGTACAGCATGTGTTAGCCCTTAGTTCTTAAAGCCTGCTGTTTCCACCCGGGTAACTGTACAGATGCACCAGGCGAATAGAGATTTTTGTTATTCTCCCGTTTTTTGAAGTCTCAAGGTTGGGAAGTATAATGCTGGCATGTGACTGCAGAGCATCATCTTACTGTACAGTTCATACTGATGAAGGCTGAGCTGAGTCATGAAACATCCTCAAAACGGCCACTATATGATAACTGTTTGGATTCAGGCAGTAATACGGATCAAAGGGCAGTGCCTGATGAATAATCATTAATTCTTCATCAGTCTCTTTCTGTTATTCCTAATTCCTGAGACTTTAGATTATTATAGTCTGATTTTAGTCCTGTCGCATGTCTTCTGAGAATGGTGATTTTACACCGTTTTGTCATCTGAATTATTCCTCCTGATTTTCTTTGAGCTTCTCTGAAGCTAAATTATTCCTCTTAATGTACCTTCACATTATTAGCCCAGTGATTCCTCATAATTTACCCTCAGATTTTTTACCACAGCCGACTTCAATTATTCCTCAACATCCAGCTGCTGCCGCGGCTAAGCCGAGTTATTAAATGGAATTATGAGAGTATGATAATGACTGGGTTATCATTGCTTGCTCCCTCGGGTTCTTGTGTGCATGTGTAAAATGTGTGCGTGTGTGTCTTGTAGTTTTAATCCCTAACATGCTCCACTCTTTATCTGTTTAACATACAGCCCAAAGGCTGAGCTTTTAACATCACAACCAGGCTGATGTGATACCACCACTGATAGAAGCTACACATACAAGTGTGTGTATGTGTGTGTGTGTGTGAGAGAAAGAGTGTGTGTGTGTGTGTTTTATACGTGATGCATTTACATTATGTCTAAGTGTGCATTGATTTCTGAGATGATGCCTTAAGTGTTGTTTTTTTTTCATTGTTTGTACGTCATTACAACCTAGAAATTGTGTGCGTGTGTGTGTATGTTTCAGTTATACCGAATTATTTTTTTAATCCCGCTCACACCAGTGAGCCTTGCTGTGTGAAAATCCACACTTTTCTAAACTTCTCATACTTTTTAAAAAAAATCCTTTAATCGTGTTTAATGATCCTGACAGGAAAGTTGCTCACAAACACGAAGAACTCATTCTAATGTGAAACATCTGCTGTTTGAGAAACACTGACGTCGAAGTAGATTTATGGTTCCTGTTACTATTAGATAGAGAGGCTAAGTGGACTGATCATATCAGAGATTATTGATCAAATAGTCCTTGACTGCGCATGCTCCTCCGTTGCTAGTCGCTAGACAAGATAGCTCCTGCTAGCTCCTGCTTTTATCCGGTTTTAAACA
>JAPQLA010047950.1:0-11228 GCA_029822935.1 Naso vlamingii | reverse complement strand
ATGGTTACCACTCAACCGTTGATGGTAGGATACTGTAACCGCAGAAGCGCTAATGGAGTATTTCAGTAATATGTCATTTAATATGTTTGGAGAGGACAAAACACTGGATGTGTGGCTGAAAAATAACATTTCCCTGGTGAAGAAAAAGAAAAGAAAACAACGGCGCAGAAAAGGCAAGAGAGGTGAAGCCTGGTCCACCTCATTTTATCAATAAAATCTCTTTTAATCATTATTTTGTGTTACATTATTGAAAGATTTATGGGTGTGCCATGTGCTAAGCAGGATAATGTTTAGTGAAAAAAAAAAACTCTGCAGCTCTATTCCACTGTCAGGAGTTTTTTTTCAATTAATCACCGGCTCCCTATACATTATCCTTTACATATATATGTATATATATATATATATATATATATATATATATATATATATATATGTGTATATACACGCACACACACACACCAAATGAAGTCTTACAGCACTATTTAATTTAACAAAAATATAGTCACAAAAATGAAAAATATTAAAATTAAAAATAAAAAAAATTAAATTAAATGCACTCTCAGTGCATTTTAATTTTTTTTTTTTTGGTTGCACATCATGCTCTTAAAGGTGCAATTAAAGCTTTACTTAAATGTAGTAGAAAACATTTTTAACTCTTCCATGCAATAAAGAAAGAAATATATGACATATTTTTTAAGTTTACCATTTTTACAGAAGCTGTGAAGGGCAAGTGAGAATATTTTTTTATCTCTTACATATGTAATACAGCCTGCTAACACATACGTATGAAATAAAAGAAAGAGGGATGCTAAGGGTGCAGCAGCAGCACATCCAGCTTTTCTTAAATGTTTAAATGCAATGGCAATTAAAATATTATAAATATACAGCTATTTATATAGGCTATATTATGCCTTTTCAATTTAGTGAATTATCATGAAATTATCATGTAAGTGGAATTCAAACTGTGCCTGTGCTGGTAGAGTAACATTATACACAGGATTGTATCCTCACCCCTCTTTATTTGGAGACTGCTCTCTGGAGTGGCTGTGGTTGGGAGGGTTAAGAGGGTTGTCTACCAATCAGAGGGTTGGTGTTTTGATCCCTGGCTCCTCCAGTCTACATATCAAAGTGTCCTTGGGCAAGATACTGAACTCCAACTTGCTCCCGATGGCTGAATGAGTTCCTGATGAGCAGGTTGGCGCTTTGTAGAGAAGCCATCTGACGTTAGTGTGTGAATGTTTGTGTGAATGGGTGAATGCTGACTTGTGTTGTAAAAGTGTTTCGAGGAGTCGAAAAGACTAGAAAAGCTCTCTTCTTTTTTTATCATTATTATTTTATTATTAAAACAACCACATAAACTTTCCAAAACAAACTTTGTGAAGGTAGGACAGAAGATGAATAATCACAGGACAGTGCAGGTAGCATTACTGCACAGAGGAGAAAACTTTCATAGAGTGAAACAAAAACAGATGTTAAACGAGAAAACAAATGCTCAGCGAACCACACTCCCATCATGATCACTGTGGTAGTGCTACACACAACATCTGCTGGCTTTCATGCACATTACCAGCACCACAGCTCTGTTTATTGGGCATATGAGGATGAATGAACACAATTACACACACAGTAGATAACATGTAGTGGTGTTGAATATTGAACAATGCTGAAACAGACTGAAGCTGCTCATATAGGTGCTTGTGTTGTTCGGGCCATATGTTTTGCTTTGATACATTTCCTGGAGGAGTTTTGTAAGCTCTCCTGTGATTTGTCTGATCTTTGCTCCTCTCACATTTCTGTCTTAATAGTACTGAAAATATTGTTTGGTTGTTTTTAAAGAGAATATGTCTTAAATAAACTTACATTATTATGAAAGATCTGAAGGGCAAGTAAGTTTTTTTTTTTTTTCCTTTAGTACATACGTATGTTATAACAATCAGCTTATTTTCTAAGCTTATTTTTAATATTCAATTCAGAGCTACTGTAAAATGTCATTTAAATCAAGCTAGGTACTTGGACAAACAAGGAAGCCTTAAAAACTCTGATAAACAATACTACAGAAAAGAATACTCACCAGACATAAAATTGAATGCGCGCCAATTTAATCACAAAATTTAACCAAGAAAAATATTATTTGAAACAGTAGTGTCCCCTTTAATGTTGCAGTTCATGCAATGTAGGCCACCCAGTTAAATCTACAAAGTTCCACTGTAAGTGTCTCAAAACTCAATACATATCCTCACATATCCTCTGAAACTTCATAATATGGGAAGCCTTTTGAGCATTTATTACATATCCTTGATATCAAACACAATTTTCCTGTACTAGTTGACCCTTTTGGCACAATAGTACTACTTGTCCACATGTTTTATTTGTACAAGTAGAACAAGTTGGACCAAAATGTCACCTAGTACTACTAGTGGCAGCATGTCTTTCCTAACTAGTTAACTAGTGGAGCTAAATTGTCCACTAGTAGTACTTGTGCAGTGATTTTGCCTCATTAGTTCTACTAGTAAGTATTGAGTAATACTACTAATGTGTGCAAATATGCACACTAGCTGCAGTTGTTGCACAAAACACCAATAAAGCTGTTAATTCAGACTTCCTCTCTAGTGGCTCTCTAGTTCATCATTTAAAAAGACAACTAAGCAGTAGTCAGGGTTTTTTGAACTGCCCCCACCTTCTGTATTTGCATGCAATCCACTAGTAGTACCACTACATGCAAAAATGTTCACTAGTACTACTAGTGCAGCATTTTTGGCCTACAACTACTACTGATGCACCTAAAATTACCCACCAGTACTATTAGTAATGCAAGTTTTTTCTTACTCATAGTACCAGTTTGGGCAAAAATGCCAACTAGTGGTACTAGTCACGCAACTTTTTGTCTTACTAGTAGAACTAGTGGTGTCAATTTTTCTCCACTAGTTCATTTTTTGGTTCACTAGTAGTACTGGTAGACACTTTCAGCTGCACTAGTGCTACTAGTGTCATGCAAAACTGCCTGACTAGTAGTACTAGTGCACCAGAGTGTCTAACTAGTGCAGTAAAAGTGTCAACTAGTGAAGCAAAATTCACAGCACTAGGACTACTTTTAAGGTAAAAAAATGTCACTAGTAGTACAAGTAGGTATATTTCGTCTACTAGTACTTCTAGTAGAGGGAAAATAGTGTCACTAGTACTACTAGTGGACAAAATTAGCTAAACTAGCAGTAGCAGTACGCCAAAAATAGCCTAACTAGTGGAATTAATGAGCAAAAATGTCTTTACTAGTAGTACTAGTGGACATGTTGAGCTACACTAGTAGTACTAGAAATGCAATTTTGCCCAACTAGTAGTAATAGTGGCCATCTTTGCCACTGGTACTACTACATTATAGCCTCACATGAATACTAGTGAGGCAACATGGCTTCACTTGTAATTCAAGTAATACATTTCCGCTGTACTAGCAGCACCAGTGCATCTAAAGTCTACTAGTGCGACTAGTGCACTTTTTTGCAGCCATTAGTATTAACAGGGGACAGCAAGCTAATGAAGCAGGCAGGACACAGATGTTGATTAGTCAACATTCAAACTTGGTTCTGTAAGCCTTAAAAGGCCAGATCTGAATGCTACCCCACAGCATTTAGGAGTACTTCAGGTGTTTCAAGTTGTTTTACTTTGTATCATTGTAAGGTCACAATTAATCAAATTCATTCTGATAACTTTATTGTATTTTAAATAATTTTTCTCATGGGAACCTAAATAAATGTAACATTTTTATGTATTTCATGTATTTCAGGGGTAAGTCTGAAATCAAAGGTTTTCTCTATGTTGTCTTTTGCTCTGACACATTCTCCTCCAAATCAAGATCTTCTTCCTTATTTTCGAAGATCAGATCAGTGGCCTCTTGCACAGTCCTGCTGCCATTACCTCAGCAGCTAAACTGGCAGCTCCCTGTATGATCTTTTAATCTCTATTGATGTTTGGCTTGGAATGAATGGATTCAAATTTGTTTATTTCTTAGATTATTTTGTTACATTGCATGTGCTTTTGCTTGTATGATTTTTGTTTCTTATGTACACCATATAAGATCACCCCTATGCAGTTTTACTCTGTCACTGTTTTGAGGTTCCCTCGTGATGCTTGAAAGACCAAAAGGAGAATGCCTCTGCATAACTCTGGGCACATGCGGTGGGAACAGAAGAAGTTCTCATGACAGAGCCAAGGTCCCACTTGAACTCTGAATTTCCATAAAAAATACACAGAAACATACCATGTACAGGTTCAGAGTTTCTAAAGCCAACATTTTCCTTGATTTGACACACTAGAGGATTTAAAATCCATATCAGTAAATCCAGGTCAAATTTGAGCAATGAACAGCACAAATGTACAAAAATCTGTAGCACCTATAAGAAAAACAAAAGTTCAAAGAAAGAGAGAAAAATACAGAAGTACAAAAAATTTGAAAATATATTCATTTTTGTGTATTTTGGGTCACTGGAAGACCCCAACAGTATGTAAGGGTTAAACAGTTCAGCTTTTGTCATTAAAACAGTATGCTGCCTTATTTGTTTTATGTCACTAAATTAGTAAAAGCTGCTAATTTCATTGTGTAAAGCATGAATTTTAGAATCCTTCATATTTGTATGAACATTAAAAAGAAGAGAAAGATGTAATATCAGCAGAATAAAATACATTGTACTTCACTGATGGTGGATTTACATTTTGACCTCTGGCCTCTAAGAGGCTCGCGGCTAATACAATGAGATATACACACATTTTCAAAATAATTATTTTAATTCTGTTAAATTTTTTGATATAAAATTCATATTAAGTAATCAAATAACAATCCATCTGACAGTACATTTATTTTTGTGACTTTTTTTCATCATGAATAGTAAGAGGTGGAAGTAGACAAGAGTGATTACTCATCAGGCTTTAGAGGTTTAAATTTTGGCTGGGTTGAAGTCTTGCTCAAGAACCAATAGCATTTCCCAATCTGCACATCTTACCCACCTCTTTATTTGCATTTTGTGCAACTAGTGGTACTAGTGGGCATTTTTGCACACACTAGCACTACTAGTAGACACTTTAATCCCCATTAGTTCTAGCAGGGCAAAAATTCCCCTACTAGAACTAGCAGTGTTAGTCGGCATTTCTGTGCTGACTAGTACAACTAGTAGACATTATGAGCTGCACAAGTACTCCTAGTTAGCCAAAACATTCTTTCTAGTAATACTATTGAGCGTATTTCCGGCCACTTGTACTTACAGTACACCAAATATTATGTTATTAGCAGAACTAGTTGGCATTTTTGCTGCACTAGTACTACTGGTAAACACTTTAAGCACCATATGTTCAACTAATGAGGCAAAAATTTCTCTACTAGTGGTACTAGGAGACACTTTCAGTTGCAGTACTACTACTAGTAGCCCAAAATTGCAACACTCGTAGTACTAGTGGTTATTGTATTCTTACACATACTACTACGAGTGAACACTTTTTGTGTTCACCTGTGGCACGAGTGCAAAAAAAATGCCCTCTTAATAAGACAAAAGTGTCAACTAGTACAAGAAGATTCTGCTTGACATCAAGGATACGCAATAAATGCTCAAAAGGCTTTTCACAACACTTTCACTGGCTGACCTGCACTTCTCCTCTAATTCATTGACCTGGTTCTGGAGAAGTTGGATTGTGTTGATAATCTCCTTAGCATCAAAGGGAGTTGTCACTGTGATGTCCACACTGCCATCATTCTCTTCATTCTCTCTGCCCTTCTCTTTATCATCTAAGTACATATCGCTTAAGAGTAAAAATATCTGTGATACAGGTCCTCTAAGGGTGACAAAAGTGCCAGGCTGCAAACTGTGGCTACCCTGAACCAACTCCTCGGCTCTTTCCTCAGTTTTAACCTGTTCAACATTTGCCATCTCAGAATCTCCTGGAAACCAACAAAAATAAAATCTGATATCAAAAAGTGTTGATACCTAACCAAGTTACATTAAGCTCCCCATACAGGCCACCATATATAACAATCAGCTTATGCTCTAAGCTTAGTTGTAATATTAAGTTTGGAGCTACTGCAAAATATAATTAAAATCAAGCTAGATGCTAAGACAAACAGGAAAACCTTAATAACTCTGATAAACAATTATACAAAATGAAAACTCACCACAGGTAAAATTAAATGCACTCTTTAACACCAATTTAATGACAAAATTCTACCAAGAAAAATATTTTTGAAACAACAGTGTCCCCTTTAACAAGTTGCAGTGCGTCTCAAAACTCCAAAAAAGGTACAATCCAGGCAAAAAGCAATGCACTGCAAAAACACAAAAAGGGGGGAAAAATGTCCAAAAGAATCAAACTCACCGGTACGTGAAAAGAAGCTCTTAAAATCTGGTCCCCACGAGTCCTCTGAAATCCAGCTCAAGATTTACCGTCCTCCTAACCACAGGTCTCCTTCTTCCTCGTATGTGGAGAATAATAACCATAAAAAGGAGCTAATGTCTCTATTTCTGTCTCCATCCGCCTTCCAGTGGAACTTTCCTGGTCTCTTCCCTTAGGATAAACAAACAAACAAACAAACAAACAAACAAATTAAAGCTGCTACTGACATTGGTCGGAACCTCACACTCTGGCCAGTTGGGTAGGCCCGGTCATGGCCTCCAGCCCATTAAATGTTCATAAAACATCCATTTTGAAGGTCTTTAGGGTCTTTTTTTTTTTTTAAATCTGGACTTTTATTTTGAAGGAGTTTGGGGCTTTTATTTTGAAAGTCCAGGTAGACCCAAGTGAACTGGTCAAAGTTTGATTGATGTGTACTGTCAGGTGAGTGAGAATGAGAACACTGCATGAAAAGTGGGATTTTCGTCAGTAGTCATCACTGTAAATTGCTGGGGAAGTTCAGGTTAACAGGAATTCACGATCCCAGAAAATTCCCTCAAACAGCCCCTTGACTGTGTGAGGTTTTTATATGTAACTAAAAATCCTGTGAACTATACAAATGCAATCAGGATTGTGTGTGTGTGTGTGTGTGTGTGTGTGCGTGCGTGTGTGTGTGTGTGAGAGAGAGAGAGAGAGAGAGAGAGTTTATGTTTCTGTGGTTAGGCCAACAGAAAACAGATACAGAAAACTTTATTCTTATTATGGTGATTTAAAAGTTAATTTAAATTATTTTATAGCTGCATACACCAAAAGTTTCCAGACTCGCGTAAGACTTCATTTTAAAGTGTTAAATTTACTGGTGAAAAATAAAGATTCTACAGTTAGGTATGTAATTATTATGTCATGACACACCACCACAGTGAACTCTCCATCAAAATACGCAAACATAATATGTGTTATATTGTTGGTTTGTGTTCATTTATGTTATCCAGTTGTGTAACAACATTTGATTTTACCAGCTGTTCATGAAAACTTTGGTTGCATGATTAGCTTGCTGAGTCCACTGTTGGTCCTTAACTATGAATGAAAAATTTTAACAATGTCAGTTTATCAGTTTATACCTACTTGTTTCTGTATCTTCATCTCTTTACTTCTCTTTTTCCTCTGACTAAATGTCAAAAAAAGAAATACTGAGAAAATGTTACCAAACAACAATCACGTGTGGCTCACCTAAAAAGTGGGGGAATGTTTAGTTTTGTGATAAAATATAAGGAAATAAAGTCACATTTGTTGGGTATTGTATGCACTTGTTATGATAATACAGAGGTCCACATTATTTTATGCTGCACAAATGAAATGAAAAAAATAAATTCCACTTGGGAAGAAGTGAGGTGGAACCTCTCTGTTCCCTCCAGTTTCTAAGGGGAATGGTGAGGCTGATATGTGTACTTCTCCATATTTGTGTTCTTGTGGACTTCAGAAATGTCATCAGGTTGAGACCAAGTACTGGTCCAATTTAAAGTTTGCATCTCGCCAAGTACGGTCAAAATACCCAGATGTGTTCTTGCTCCGCCCATTTCATCAAGGAAATACCTGATGGTGACTTGTGTGGACTTAGGGCTGCTACGTATCCTAAAATGCATTTCACAGCTACTACTGTAAGTTACAAGTTCAGAAACTGTACTGTTTAAGTGGCACAAAATGTATTTTTTAGATTCATGCGAGAAAGTATTTGTTAAAACTTGAAATCTGTGGTCGATATATCACAATAGCTGGTAGTTTTAAATTTACCGATGTGCTCCGACGTTTTCGGAGATGTAGAGCTAACGAGTCAGCCCACATACCTCGCCAGCGAGCAAGATAGCCCGGTGCTCAGCACTCATATTGCCTAGCTAAAGGTAGCCTTGTCCCAGTATGACCTTCGGAAATCTGCCACTGGCTGTGACATCTATGTAGTGGTAAAACATGAGATAGGACTGGTTTCTGCCACATGTAACTGGCAGTCTTTTGTGTCTGTAATTAAAGTAACATGAGCGTGATTTTATTCAAGGGACAACTGAAGAAATCCGGGCCTTATTCAGTGGCAGGAGGAGAATGAGGCCCTTTTCACCAGCCGGCGAAACTCCGCCAAGTCGGGATGGGAGTGAGTACTGATTTTGAGTACTTTTATCATTGCCTGTATGCAGTATTAACCCGTAATGGTTAATATCATCTGGAGGTAGTTTATCACTTAACTTATTTTTCTATTTGTTTTGCCCAGGGACTTCGTGAGCACATCAGGCTTGGCAATTACAGCCAAGCAAGCAAGAAAAAAATTGAATAATTTAAAAGACAAATATAAGGTAATATTCCTGTTTTTCTGCTTGGTATTACACATAGAGAGCTCTCCTGAGATTAATTTTTAAGAAATCTCAAACTTTCATTTACCAAGTCATAAATGAAAACTAACACACAGTTGGGTTCACAATGTAATAATTAACAACACATTTCAGGAACTCAGAGACCCACCAACAGGGAAGGGGGAAGAGGCTGGGAGTGTGACCCAGTGAAATGGATGCTGCACTCCAGGGGCAGCATTCAGTCAGCATGCCCCTGGTAGTTGCAGCAAACATCACTGCCACTGCAGGTGGTGTGGTGAGCACCCCGGCCTCTGCCCCTTCTGCAGAGGAAGACAGGGTCAGGCCAAGCAGGAAGAGGTCCAGGGAGAATAAGCTGCTGGACTTCATGAAGGCTCAGGTAGAGAGACATGAAGAGAGGGAAAGAGAGGCACTGGCCAGGGAGGAAGAGAGGGAGAGGGCAGCCACAGCTAGAGCTGAACGTTTTTTTTTTCTTTGTTTGAGAGGCTTGTTGATAAGTTTTAATTTTTAAATTAATGCAGTGTTCATGTTAGATTTTGCAATTGTAAATAGTTAATTGAATTCTGATTAGATTTTGTTTGTTTTAATATTTAATGCAGGCACTTCATTTTTAAAGCAATGCTGTATTGTGTATATTTACAACAAATCAAAAATACGAAATTTACAGTATTATACAATTACTTACAATTTTTCAGCTGAATATAATTAGCCAAAAACAGAGAAAGAACATAGCAAAAAACAAATACAATTTATGTAGTTATTTACATTAATTTAAATTAGCCAGAACCAGAGGAACATTCCAAAAAGACTGTTTTTAAATATTTTTAAACCTCCAGCGAACATGACTACATCTGGAGAGAGACTATATTTACTGTCTAGATCTAGGATATGAAAAAACATGCACATCCAAAACCAAAATTTGGGCAGGTGAGAAAGCACAGCGTCAAAAAGGAAATAAAAAAGCTCGTAGGGTGCATTAAATGATCAACGAATGGAGCCAAGCGGTGCGTGAGCTGTTTATTTCCTTTTTGATACTGTCTAGATGTAGTCATGTTCACTTAGATATGCAGGCAAGTCCTCAGGAGCAGAGAGCTGGGCAGCAAGTCTTCCTTGGACACCATTGCCCAACAGGATCCTTTCGTCCATCTATGCATTGCCTGGGTCGTCCTTATCATCTGGGTCCGGGCCACCAGCTGCCACACAGATGTTGTCGAGGATGCAGCAGGCACCAGCCACCTTCAAGAAGATTGAGCACCACCATGCTTTAAGGATCCCAAAGGTGCGCTCAATGATGTTGCGAGCCTTTGTATGGTGCCTGTTGTATCGTGCCTCAACTTGGCCTGTTAATGAGACTCAAAAAATATATATATAATGTATTTTAAAGTCACCAAATAACAACTTATTTTTTGTGTTTCTGTGTGAGAGTGTGTTCTTACTTGCCACAGGCTGACGATATGGTATCGAGATCGCCACAGGACACTGCAGGCATGGGTATCTTCCATCTCCCAGCAAATAGTACCCAGCTGGTGGATAAAGGGACTGATAGTACATGGGTGACCTTCAGAGGACAAGTGCGTCATGCACTGAGCCTGGCTGACCAATATTCACATCTAGAAATCTGCCTTTGGCATCACAAATGCCCTGGAGGATAATAGAGGGGAAAAGCTTTCTGTTCAAGTAGCATTTTTTCTGTGGCTCTGCAGGAGGAAGACTCTTAACATGGCACCCATCGATGGCTCCAGCAGCAGCCCGAAATGCTTCATGGTTGGCAAGTTGAGCAAAGCTGACCCCCACCTCCTCCATCTGCTCCACCTTCAGGAAATAAATAGCTCTGTGGAGGATGGTCATTATTTCCTCCACAACATTGTGCACAACCCTGCACACAGTGGCCAGTGGTATAGAAAAGATGTCAGTGGTGACCCTGTAGGAGGCTCCACAGTCAAACCAGTAAAGGGTGACCAGCACCTCCAGCTCATGGCTCCATCCATGGGCCTTTTCCCGGGGCAACATCTGGAGCAGCATGGTGATGTTGTTCCTGGACAGCCTGAAGGCTGGTTTCACCTCCTCAGCTCCAGAGAAGAATGTGGCCAGGAGAGGCACATGATAATTAATTTGCGCATACTTTTGCTAGGGGCTTTGGTCCCATTTAAAAAAAAAAAGTTTTATCTGCTTATTGATTATATATTGTGTTTTTATTATTTAATATTTACTCAGTATTTCTTTTTATGTTTATTAAATTGTGTTTAAACATGAATTGCCTATAAATTGTTGAAGTCGACTAGAATGAGATTTTTTCTCTAACATATGAACTGTTTGGCTCGCTTACACTTTTGAAGGCTTGTGTTTCTTTTATACAGAGATTTAACTAAATGCTTCAACCCTTCCTATACTTTCCGCTTAATCTAATGTATTGTAAGTGTAATGTAATATGTTGGGAATACGCAACTTATGGGGGTGTCATTAATGTTTACATTAAACTGCCTCGTGGGGAGGCGCAATTAATGT
>JAPQLA010047897.1:0-11231 GCA_029822935.1 Naso vlamingii | reverse complement strand
GACTATGGCCCTTCCTGATGGGTGCTGGGGTGCGAGGGCCCATTCAATGTTGCTTGCAGCTTTAATTTATTTTTATTTTGTTAAAAGGATCCAAAATGTTTTTGTGATTTCTTCCTTCATCTACAAGTACCTTAAAGTTTTGACTTTTCTCTTTTTGCAGCCTTCCTGTCTATTTTTATCTTTTTTCTCCTTGCTGGCATTACTCAGCCAAGCATTTTATTTCTTTATTTCCTCAGGTGCTTTTGTGTATGTGTTTACCTATGTGTGTGTATATGTATATGTGTGTATGTGTTCTAGAGAGAGATAGAGAGATAGAGAAAGAGGGAGAAAGAGAGACAGCGACAGATGGAGTCTCTGTGTGTGTCTGCTAGTGGGAAGCTGTGGTTACAGGATCCAGATGTCCTCATCAGACAAGTAAAATCCTGACATGAGAAGGGGCTTATTTTGACAACAAATGATTTGCATTCAAGAACATTAAAAATGAATTTTCAGTAATCAACATGGACAAACTGACTGAGACAATATCCCCAACTGTTTTTCGAGCTTAAATTCGACTTTCTAACTCATAACAAGTAGGGGTGTCCCGATCCCACTTTTTCACTTCGGATCTGATCCTGATACCAACAGCTTGGGTATCTGCCGATACCAATATCAATCTGATACCACCGTGTTTTTTGCTATCTGCTGATACCGATATCAGTCCGATACAGTGCAGTCTTTCTCTCTATAACTGATATCAGTGTGACTGATATCAGGCAGGCAGCATACTTTTTTAACATGTAGCCTGCAGCATCAGAAAAGGCTTCATCAAGTAACAGTACTCAAATGGAGAACAACAAATACTTCTCCAGTATATAGTACACAACTGTTGTTTATGAGAAAAACTGACCCCATCTATTAATAGACCAATGGGTTTAAATTTTAAACTTATATAGCAGCATTAAATAAAATAAACTTAAGATAAATTAGATGAAACAGAAATGTTAAAGATCTCCTCCACAATAGTGATAATTTTCTGAGCATGGAACTACACATTATGGCAAATTCTGGATCGATAAAGTCCTTGTCTCTCTGTAGACACTACTAACAAGATGTTTAGCTGTAAGGTTTGTCGCCACTGCTCCGACGATTTTAAGACGTATTTTGCCCATGTGAAAAGCCATAGAAATTTGGCCAACTACAGGTTCCCATGCAGCATAGAACGATGTCTGAGCAATTTTAGGACATCTTCTGCATTAAAGTCCCACATGCACAGAAATCACTTACCTTTCATGACACAGACACACAACAGGCATCAGCATAATGGTAACCACAAATGCTGTGTTCAAGAATGTGACTATGTTTCTGATAATCTTCCCTTGCTGTGCATTCATTTGAGATTGCACATACAGAATGGCAAGAAAGTCACTTGTCTGTTTGATGGATACTCAAAATATTTTAGAGTGAGATCGTCCTTTGCACACACATATCGAGAAAACACAGGCAGTCAACTGTAGTGCAACCTTGTGCACCTCAAAATACTGACATTCAGGTTCATGATGTTCAAGCCCCAGATGAGCCTGCCTGTCCTCCTCCTCATAGTGATGGAATGACTGCAGATTCTAATGATAATTCTCACCATGACTTATTTCAAAAGAACTTATCTTTGTTTTATTTAAAAATGCAAGCTAAACTACTTTGCCAGCCACTACAATACAGTGCATTATCGATGAGTTTCAGGAAATCCATAGCAGTGAAATGAAGCAGGTGTTTGAAAAATTGGAGCAGAAACTGACAGGGTTAAATGTTCCCCAGGATGAAATAAAACAGACAGTCAAAGAACTTGAACAATAGGATCTTTTAACTATCCACAACAAAGGTGTTTTAAGATAGGAAAGAACCAGAAAAACATATTTCAAGGAAAATTTTAATTATGTTGCACCCGCTCAAATATTCCTCAGAGCAGATAACAGTGGCAAAGAATGCTTTTGCCAGTATGTCCCTCTAAAGGACACACTTTCTGCTTTGTTAAAGCAGCCTGCTGTAAGGGACCAGTATTAACAGTCAAAAACACATGTCCACACGGACATGGTTTTAAATGACGTTAACGATGGCAGTAACTTTAAAGACAACAACGTATTACAGGAGTCACCCTCTGCTGTATCAGTTATTCTGTACCAGGACTCATTTGAAGTGACAAATCCCCTAGGCTCTGGCAAAAAGAAACATAAAATCTTGGCCATGTACATGACACTCTGGGAAATATTGCCACACCATTGATCAAGTGTTGACCCAGCCCAGCTTATTTTGCTTTGCAGGGAGCAGGATTTTAAGTTTTCTGGTCAAGACAAAATATTTTCCTACCTTATTGCTGACTTGAAAGACTTGGAGGATTCAGGCTTTCATTTGGAAGATGGCAGCATCCTTAAGGCTTCACTGATTGCCATATGTGGTGACAATCTTGGGTCTCATTGTATTGGTGGATTTACAGAAAACTTCAGCAGTAGTAAACACTTCTGTAGGTACTGCTTGATTGATAGAGAGACATTTGCCAAATCATCCCTGGAATTTGGCCTGAAAAAAAAAAAAACACCTGCAAACTATAATGAAAGTGTTCAACTGACCTCTGAAAATGATATAATAGATGGAATTAAGTTTGATTCAAATTTTAACTCACTGAAGTCTTTTCATGTCTGCTCCGGCCTTCCTCCCTGCCTTGGCCATGATCTTTTCAAGGGAGTAGTGGCAAATGATTTGGCCCTCTACGTCGAACATCTGGTAGAAGCTGAAAAGCATTTCACCTATGATAAGATAAATCAGGCAATCTCATTGACAAAACTTCTAGGCAATGATGCACACAATCAACCATGTGAGAAAAAGATCCTCCTTCAGGCCCCATGCTGCCATTGCTTGCTTCAGGCCAGCAGCGATGATTCGGCCCGTGTGATCTTCGGGAAAAAAATGCCATTTGGAGACATTTGGTCTTCATACTAAAATCGGCATCAATGTAATGCAGCGTGAGGTTTATGTATGGCTCCACAGTGTGGCTTGACCAAATATCTTTCATGGTGGCGTAAAATTCAGCAGCAGACACATCCTTGGCAACTTCATTGTGGCATGAATTGTACAGGGCAGGCAAAACAGTTCTACTAAAATGGTGCCGCGATGGCAGCTTGTAACGCTTATCTAATGTTTTCAGCAACTTCTTGAACCCTGGGGTCATAATAGTGTTAATGGAGCACATGTCTTTTGCGATGTAGTATGTGACAGCATCTGTTATTTTGCCATGTCTTTGGGAGCTGGGGAGGTAAGTCATGGCATTGTAAACAGTGTCCTATCTGGACGACTGTGTTTGTTGTTTAGCAGGATTGGAGGGTCCGTCTTTTTCTTTTTGTGTTTTTGTTCTTTGATTGCTTCTTCATACATAACTTTATGATTGCTCTTCAGATGGTTCCACAAATTGGTCTTGTTGCTTAATGGTGCCGCAATGGCCGTGTAACAAATCTTGCGCAATACCGTACTTTGCTCCACATCTGAGTCCTCAAAACCAAAGCACTTCCACACAACCAAATGAGTTTTTCTTTTCTTTTCTGCCAATGGCTGTCAGTCCTCTGTCACCATCTTGCACAGTGTCTGTTATCCTGAAATGCCTGCCCTGAACTGACGCTCTCACCATGCTCTCATCCACGCTTCTTCTTCTTCCTCTTGATGTTTTATGGCTGTATCCACGCTGCAGTAACTGAAGATTTAAATTTGTTTGGGCTTTAAGGGGTGTTTGCCATCGGCTATCAGGCTAATGCCTGCCATGTGCGTTCCTTCGGAAGAGCCTGGTGACGCGACGTTAGGTGCGTTGGATTTATCATCCAGGAAACAACGAGTACACACGTCACGCAGAATGCAGCACAGAGGTACAACAAACAATTGTAAGGTGCTGATGATTTATTTTTCATAATCGGGGGAAGCCAAAATCGTAATCGTGATTAAAATCTGATTGATCGAACAGCCTTACTGTAAATCGCAGTGACTCAACTACTGCTCGCATGCACTGCCTGTTTTCTTGTACCATCTTGGAATGTCCAACGACACGTTGTGTTGGAATCCTCGACCCACTTTTTGATCGCACCTTAAATTCACACCATGCCTCCATGGCTATTTTATGGGCATTACTTGCTTGTGTTGGGCCAGTTTCTCTGCTCATTTTCTTCAGTTATGACACCCAGTATGGGTGAAGCTCTTTTCAATATGACTGGGTCTGTGGTGGAAAAAATGTTTACATGCATAGTAGAAAGCAGCATCAACTGAGACCAAGTATTCCAGCCATGGGTATAGATTAAATAAAGAGCGATTAAACTCCCTTGATTGAGATCCAAATTTTCGAGTAGGGTAAGACCTTAATTGAGGATGCCTTGGTCCCTCAGCTGGATCTTGGCTTAAATCCACAGGGCCGCCAGGTTTTCTCATTTTCAGGCAGGTTGTCACTCTCCGACTCTTCTGCAGAAGATGCCACTAACATTACCCTCTCTTCCTCCTCTTCCTCATCATCCTCTGAGTCTGTGTCCTCATTATCCTCCATGTTTGGCATCACAACGTCCTCCACCACGTTAACATTCTCATTGCTGGTCTGTGGAACGCCACCGCCATCATCCACTCTCACTTGTTTTTTTTGCGATAACAAAAGTATAACGGTCCATAATCACATGATTATCTATAACAAACTCAAGTGTAATACTTTGTGCATGGCTCATATGATTAGATTTGTCTGGATCCATAGAATCAAGGAAAAAAAGAAATTTGTTGCTGACACTTACTGTTAAGAAGTTATGACCCAAAATGTAAAAGTGCGAATATAGCACCACCATCTGGCCCGATTGGTCTGATTTGTCTTACCTAAGCAGTGAGGAAGATTTGCAACTTATCTGCCAAGTTTGGCAAATTCAGCTTTTATGGTTTCTGAGGTACATAGAGTTTTAGCAGAGAATAATAATAATAATAATATTAATTTAAAAAAAAAAAATATAGCAGTAATGATTAGGGTCCAAGCAGAAATGGCACGCTATGACTTTAATGTGACCTTCAGAAGGAGTTATGAGAATGGGATAGATGAGGCATGACCTCTTGTTGTCAAAGCAGTTTAAGAGTTTGAGTGCACAAATAGTGTTGAATGATAGTCAATACATAACTGGTGTGATTTTAGCCAAATTTAACAAAATAGGCAATATCTGAGTTAATATGACCTTCAAAAGAATTTAAATGCATGTCACATATATAAATTTTCACATGGTTAACATATGAAAACTTCATACATTGGGAATTGAACCAGCGATCTTCATCCTGATAGAGAAGTGTCCTACTCTCTTTGTCACTAAGGAGAAGTGATTTTGGGGATGGAGATCAATGGAGATATCCCTCTCTATGGATAAAAAGGTGAGGTTTGAAAGTCTGGCCTCGTCCAAAGTTTTGTCACAAATCAGTTGATGTGCTGAAGAAATTTCAGCTCTCTAAGACATACTGGTGATTTTTATTGATTTTTCAAAGTTTGGATGTAATATGTCCAGAAATTTAGATTTGTTGTATTAAGCCACACCCACTTTTATCAATCATTACCAAATTTTATCAGTTGACTGAGTCATGACTCAAGATCCTGCAAACCAAATTTTGTTTGAATTGAATTAAAGCGCTCATACTTGCTTCAATCCATTATCCAATTAATAGATTTATTTGGCTGGGTCTAAAGGCTATTCCCACAAAGTTTCATACAAATTTGTCAAAATCTTGAGGAGCTGAAGCAAAAAAATTGATTCGGTCAAAGTTAAAAATGGCAGAAATCTTTCCATGTGCAAAAGGGGTATGGCTTTTATTGATAGATAAGTCTAGATCTACAAAATCAAGGGGAAAAAAAATGTTGCTGACACTTACTGTTTATGAGTTATAACCCAAAATGTAAAAATGCCAATATAGTGCCACCATCTGGTCAGAGTGGTCTGATTTTTGTTGCCTGAATAGAATAAAATAGAATAGAATATCTTTACTGTCACCGTACATGTCCAACGAAATTGAATGCAACCTTTTTAGTGCAAAGATACATCAAAGAGCTTATAAAAACAGTAAAAGACAGTAAAAAAAAAAGTGTAAACAGTAAACAAAACATGACACTGAAGCACACACACAGGGCATTCCACCTATTGCACAAATCCCTTATATTGCACTCAAACATATTGCAAAGTCAAGCCTTAGTGTATTTATTAAGCATTTAGTGCAGTCGTTGCTTATGGATAAAAGCTGTTTTTTAACCTGTTTTGTCCTTGTTTTAATTGTCCTGTATCTCCTGCCCAAGGGCAGCAGTTCAAACAGATGGCGTCCTGGGTGGGATGGGTCTGTATAGCTCTGTATAGCTGTATAGCTCATCCAAGGAGGGGAGAGGGCAGCTGATCATTTCTGGGCGATGGTGATGACCCTGTGGAGCGTTTTCCTGGTCTGCTACTGTGCAGCTGGCATACCACACACACACACACACACACACATACAGTACGTCAGCACGCTTTCTATGGAGCAGTAGTAGAAGGACACAAGCAGTTTCTGGGTGAGGTGGTTCTTCTTGAGAAGTCTCAAGAAGTAGAGTCTCTGCTGTGCCTTCTCTATTAACGCTGTGGTGTTGGCGCTCCAGGTCAGGTCCTCCTAATTCTGGACGCCCAGAAACCAGAAATTCAAGACCTTCTCCACAGAGTCCCAGCTGATGTATAATGGCTAAATGTCCATTTTATTCCTCCAAGCGAGGGAGATTTGCAACTTATCTGCCAAGTTTGGCAAATTTAGCTGTTACGGTTTCTGAGGTACATAGAGTTTTAGTGGAGAGTGATAACAATAATAATAATTTAAAATAGTAATAAATATAGCTGCAAGCTGCAATGATTTAGTTTTTATGGTTTCTGAGAGACAGAGTTTTAGCGAATAATAATAATAATAATAATAATAATAATTAAACAAAATTATATATCCGACCAAAAACACTAGGGTTCCAGCACTTTGTGCCTGGACCCCTCAAAAAAATAAATAAAAAAATAATAATAATACGACTAAAAACAATAGGTTTGAAGCACCTCCTGCTTGGACCCCTAAATATGTTCTTGCATGAGGCCCATTGTCCCTTCATAAACTCAGATGCATTCTTTTTAACATATAAAAGTGTTTTATGTGACAGGGTCTGAAATTGCATGTTTTGTGAGTGTTGTGACATGATTTGGTGAGTTTTACTACCAATAAAACATGCAACATTGTTTTATCATATCTTACTTTATTGACTGCTGTATTTTTTATTTTTTTATTTCTGTGTTTTATCACTTTTTAAAACGTTCCTGGTTTTGCTAAGTCACAGCAGCCCTGTGTTTGCAAAATGCTCACCATGTGACGTGCAACAGCTGTCACTTAAAGACGAAAAGGATTCCCTCCAATGTATTAAGGATTATTTGGACAGTATTCATATATAAAAGATTGCCATAAATGCACATAATTCTATCACTAAACAGGTTGTTTAATTGACAGTAATCTATCAAGTTTGTTAGTACAACAAAATGATGCAGGTTTTCTAATTCTAGAAAAAAATAGTAGCTAAGAATGAATAATTTGTTTTGAAATAATTTAATATTATTTAATATATTTATTTTGATTTCGATGTATTCTTTTAATTTATTACTTTGTTCAATTATTCGTCTTTTATAAGTATTATAATGCTTGGTTTTGTCATTTGTAAGCAGTTTTTACACGTGATTCACACTATTGCCAGTGATATGAGGCATTTATGCCTAGTCAGTGTTATACCTGCCGTAGACAATGATAAGCTCGCACTCTGTATTGAGACGCAGCATGGTGCACCGCCAGGAAACAGAGCATACTAGTGCTGTAAACAGTACCAACAGCAGTGGTCTTTTAGCCACCAAGACCACCCACCTAAAGAATATATTTTCCTTTATGTGTACACTACACTTTGGGACAACCTGTGGTTGTGCACAGGAATACAGATGTTGTGTGGTTGAGGGAGTCCCCAAGAAAACAGCTGTTTGATGGCAATGTAAAGAGCAAAATTTGTGTAAAAAAAATTTGTTAAGTGTAGCATACACGTAAGGGGACTTACACACTCAAAATAGCTGGTCTTGATTGGTGGCTAAAAGACACGTTGCTGTTGGTACCGTTTACAGTCCTGTAGCTATGTGTGTAATCTGTGAAGAGCAAGAGGACCATGAAGGTGTGACGGACTTTACTTGTGGTGCACCATATCATATGTCACAGTAAGGACTGCATAAAGTTGGAGGAGCTGAAAGGGATATGCTTTGCATTTATGCTCATCAGTGTTTTGATTTTTTCCAATGGCTGCATACACTTGCAATGAATTTAATAACCCAGAAGTAACCCAGAAGTTCCCGAATACAAATATTTTTTAAAGTATTTGTTCGAAATAAGTATTTGTAAAAAACACGTTATTTGTGCCTTTCCGAATACCGTATTCGGGTTCGGCTCCACCCCTACCCGGAAGTATAGTCTCTTGGTTTTTTAGCCTTTTCTATTTCACTGATCACCCTGTTCTCCCTTTTAGCCGTGGATGAAACACTCACTCACATTAAAAAAGCATCACCGATATGAAGCATACCAATTACACTGTGACCTATTTTGGACACCCTGTGCATTTTGGATAACCTAGTAGCATATGTGCACATGCAAAAATGAATCCCTGTTAAAGTATGACATTGACCTTCTTAAGTGACTGTTAAGTGACAGTGTTTAAGATTTCTTCTCAGCTGGGATCAGAACAACTCCAAACCACTAATACATGGAGGAGAATTTCCCAAGCTCACCCTAAACTCCTGAAACACCCTGGGTCACTACAAGCCGAAGCATACCCTCTACTTCTCTCAGCTCTCCTGGAAGCCTTGTCTCCACTCCATCTGTTAGTGAGTGCTCTACTTTTAGTAGACAACTGTACGATGACTGGATCTACAAAAATCATTTTTATTGGGATTGAAGAGTAGATCCAGTAGAACTGATCTGCAAGGGGTCTGGGACTTGACGCCAAAGCCATCACCACTGAGATTGCCCATTGTTTGAGAAAGCAGGATCCAAGCAGTGGGAGGAATTGCCCAAAAGCTGCTAAATTTCTAATTTTTAAAGAAAGGGACTCTATATAAAAAAGAACAAAGAAACTGAAAGAACTGGAATATAAATTAATGACTATTTCAGACACTGTTGACTGAAAGCATTTACTGTCACTGTATAACATGATACAACATGATGACATGCCATAGTCCAAAGTGCTGAAGTACTTTATAAATAGCTATGAAAGATCAAGTGCAGAAGTTATTAGAAATCTTCAGTCCATATAAATTATTGCACAGTCCCAGGTAGTTATTGCAAAATATGTATTGAAGGTTTGTGTGAGAGATTAATACAACTGTTCATTATGTATGCTGATTATAAGTGTGAATGGCCTTGGGCAAAAAACTGTTCAAGAGTCTTGTGGTCCATGTTTCAAGTGACCTGTAGCAGCTGCCTGAGGACAGGGGGTCAAACAGGTGATATTCAGGGTGAGAGCTGTCTTTTATAATGTTTGTGGCTCTGGAGAGGTAGCAGGTGGTAGCAATATTTTGGAGTGAGGGGAGAGGGCAGCCGATGATTTTTTTGTGCTTTGTTGATGACCCTCTGTTAGGCTTTCTTGTCAGCTGCTGAGCAGCCAGCACACCATACAGTAAGGCAGTATGTCAGCACACTCTATTGTAGAATGGTAAAAGAAAATGAAATGAGTTTATTTATTTTATTATTTATTTGAAAGGGAACATGTCACCATTTAATGTAGATTATAGCTTAAAGCCTATTTGCATGTGCAGTCCCACAGCAGGTCAGACCAAAGACAGCACAATAACAACATACAAAGCTATACAAAAAAAAATAAATAAATAAAAAAATAGACAACACAACAAAAACGACAAACAGTAGCACAATATATACAGTGATACAAAGTGCAATATAAAGCTCCACAAAAACGCACAGCACACACAAGACACAAACTACAAAGCTACGCACAATAGCACATCACAAGTGTCTGCTGGTCAAATTAAAAACTGGTCATAAAGTCCAGTTTTTAAGGTCAGTATGTACAGAGCTGAGCAATATTTAACAATCTTTTCAAGTTGGTTTTGAAAGCACTGAGAGAGCTGCAGCTCCTCACATCGTCTGGCAGAGTGTTCAGCAAATTTGACAAAATTAAAGCTAATTTAAAAGCTGATTGCACAAAAACAGCGTGACGAAATGGTATGTTACTGTCTCATACAGAGGATAATCTTGAGAATCTAAGAGAACTTGCTCAGCAAGTATGCACAAAATCATTTAGTGGAGAAGAGGCCAAATCATTTAAAATTTTATAAACCATGCATAAATTTGAAAATAATTTAAAATTCTCAAAGCTCAGTAAATTTGTTTTTCCCCTGTATCCTACTGCTATGAAAATGCAGTTGCTTTTTGTCTTTTTGAACTGGAATAAATATCAACAAGGACTCTTCAAATACTGTGAAGCAGAAGAGATTTGCCGTAGCTGAAGTGGCCAGGCAGAAAGGGAACATTGCCCTTCTGAGGTACCTCAAGCTCGTGATCCACCTAGTGGGTGCCACAAGAGGTTAGGTCACAGCTCCGCCAAGGGAATTCCCAATCTCCTGCTCTGGGTCCACCACCTCCACAATTCTCTCACCTGTGTTGCATAGGGCACTGCCCATCACCTCCACTGCATCAGATTCAGCTAAATAAATATGTATGGTAGGTCAGTCTACTCAAATCTCCTTTTAACACGTACAGTGAACATTTTATTTGTCATTTAAACATGACAAAAAAACACAATGTCATTCATGACACGTTTGTAAATCTGTGCGATGATTTGCAAATAAAACACCTACACCAGATTCACAAAGCTCATTTTGATCGCAGACACTTGTGTATGTTCATTAATGCCAAACAAATGTATATTAATGGCTGGCTCCCGATAGTTATATGGCCAGTTACATCCTGTGAGCATGCAGGCATGATGCAAACAGAGAAAGAGAGAGAAACTGCGTGGTAGTAGTAGTGGTAGTAGATGAACTAATGTACATTTTCTCTTCTTGAGGTACGGATGTCACAGCCCTCGGCATTCAGGAGACAGCGTTGAGTTTAAAACGGGTATTTATTTCTCGTTACCGTGAAACTACAACAAAAATAACATACACAACAATTAACAA
>JAPQLA010047738.1:0-11239 GCA_029822935.1 Naso vlamingii | reverse complement strand
GTTCAAACAATTTCTTTGCATATGAAAGGTTACTATTGGTCATTATGGTAGCAGACTCTGGCACAATTACTCACTGATATCTGTCAGGTACATACTCAATAAAATAAAAGGGTTCTTGCCACAGTCCGTTCTTGTGCAGTGAAATCAAAGCAGAAACACAGCAGTTTAACTTACTGTGCTCATCTTGGCTGTTGATGTTGGTGAACAGTCCTGAAGCCAATGGAAGAGAAAATGAAGATGGTCTCTGCACACAGGCACAACCTCCTGCCGTGGAGGACAAAACGTAAAGCAGTGTCACTGTAAAGTCTCACCTCATTTATCACATGAAACACAGAAGATTCAGTGAGATGATTTTTATTAATTATAATGTGGACTGTTGATCTCTGTGACAATCAAGTAGCAATTCAATGCAGCACCCATGTTCTGCTTAATCACTGCTGTTGAACTCATTTTGCATATAAGATAAGTGACCTCCTTGATCAAAGAACAGGTTGTGAGTAACAGTGACTTTGGGTCGTTAAGTTGCAGATCAATCCTATTTCTACAACAAGGTTTTATTTTCTGCAACACAATAAACAAGGAAGTTAATTTTGAAAAACACAGTACACTGTGTGTACACAACAGTTTTTTGTGGGTTTGTTAGCGACTCCTGACACAGTACACAAGAAAACTTGTTGATAGATCAGGGCTGTTCTACTGGTTTTAGTTAATGGTCCATTGTTTTCAGTATTGTGTTGCAGGTTTCGGGGAAATCATGTGACAGAGCTTACATACTTTCACTTTAACTTGTTATAAAAGACATGCTCATGCAAGTTTACAAATAGCAGGTAGAAAAGGTTTGTAAGACACAGACCTACAACTCATATAATAATCTCTAACATAATTGGAGGGATTTGCTAAAAGGCAACACGTTTACCCAGAGCAGACAGATCTATTAAAACACAGAGGTGAGTTTATTTATCTTTCCTATAGTTGTGTCAGACTGCTTTACATGTTTTTTTAAAATCAGTCATTTTAAGTTTCTTAGTTACAAATACTGATTTTTTTTTTGATGCATCCAAATTTATATTTTGTTATGACCACATCTAAAATTAAGTAAATCTAACCATGACATTTTTTACTATATATATATATATATACATTGCACATCATTATGTAAATTAGTTTAGCTGAGTTTAGTTGAGTGTGTTGTTTATTCGACTGGGACAGCACACAATCAACAATTGTACCAGATTTATTTGACAGCTAATTTACAACTGAGCAAGACAATACATTTTGACACAGCATGACAGCACGTGGCACAGGACACATAAGGGCGTAGGTTTGCTTTTCACTTTGGTGGGGACATAAAAGTGCTCCAAGGCAGCGCCCCTGAAAGATGACGTTTTTTTGCATTTATGACCGCAATTTCACGTCATGTAGAGCTGATCAAACAAACAAGCAAACGATCATAATCAGAAAAAAAAACTATTCAGGGACTGACATTAATGTTTATACTACATATCTGAATATCGATAGCCCACTGAATACAAGAATTCATTGGTTAATGCACTCTGTAATGTTGTAAGTTAAAGGCAATTAATACACAAATGCATCCCCATATGAACAGTGAGAAAACAAATTAATGGCTTGGTTGACTATTATTGTCTATTATTATGACAATTATTATTATTATCACTATTATTGTTGACCACACATCAGCAATATCATAAATAAAACATTTTCTCTGAGTGACTTACAGCGCCGCGAAGCGCCGCGAAGCGCCACTTCCCTCCGAGCAGCCACCTGTCTGTCCGCACCAGAAGCGCATTTCACCGCGCCGGTCAACAAGCTCCTCTGCCCCTTTCTCGTCAAATGTCGAACTGTATGTGTGTGTGCATGTGTGCGCGTGTGTGTCGGTCTCTGTTAACTGACGGATGCATACGTAGACAGGACAACCACACGAGCTTTAAACAGGGTGTTTTGCTTTGACATTTGTTTTATTTTGAAAATTAGCCGGATTCTCTGTGCCTTTTCTCTGTGTGACTTCCTGTCAAGTACGATCTGCTCTCATCTGCTCTGTTCAGCTTGACAAAGGCGCTCGCGGCTCGCGGAAAAAAATAGAGCTGAAACTGGAGCTTCAGAACGCTTCGCGCCGCGGCGTGACTGTGGACAGTCAGATTGGATTACATGGGCGCCGAACGGAGACTACCTCCGCGGCGCGACCGCATCCGATGTGTTTTTAACTGTTACAGTTGCAGATGCCCACTGTGCCTCCGGGCCAACTGGCGAGACACAAACTCCAGTGTGCACTTCCAGGCGCTGATTTTACGACCAGATGGAGTGACCGCGGGGGCGGCCAATCACACGTTGGCAAGAAACAGCACTGACGGACAGCGGTTATATTGTTAGGGAGGTGTCCGGGCGTCCCTACCCAATCCTACGCCCTTAACTCAGAACAATATACAATACAGAGAACGAAATACTAAGGTGGTCATATTGTCCAATGAATGGCCACAACAGTTGGATATGGATTAAATGGAAAAAAATGAAAAAAAAAAAAAATGTTCACAGAAAAATCTGCAAAGTGCAATTTTCAGCTCACTACGAATTCTGCAAAGTGCTGAACATAATTGCAATCAAATACGAAACCACGATAAATACATACTACCCAAATCTAGGACGATACCCTGAGTAGGATCAGAAATATGTGCAAAACATAAAGAAGAGGCAGTTATTAGTGGTTACACATTTGTGCTGATTTTAACCAAAGCTTAAGACATTTTTTAAACATAGCAAAGCTACCTGAGTCTCCAACATCAAGTAATATATCTCCATCTACATTGGTTTAATGACCAAAAGTATTTGTTTTATATTTGATTCTGAAATTTGCTTGTTGTAACATTGCAGCAGAGAAGCTGGAGGAGAGTGCACCTCAAACAGATGGAAACTTGAGATCTTTTGATTTCATTGTAATTTCATGCAGAGGCAGTTCTTATTTATACAGCACTTATCCCTTCAAGTCTACCTTATCAACCGTTAAACATTACAAACATTCTTATTACTACTGTACATTAAACTGACATTTAGTTCTTTTAGTCTACAGTAGGGCAGATTGTGGCCGTGTGTGTGTCATAGTAAGCTTTACTTGTTCTTTACAGTGACTCTTAAGAGCATCTAACACAGAGTAAAAAAACATTGTCTCTGTAGCATTTACAGTGAGGATGACAATGAATGCACAAAAGCATGTGGACAGATTCAGCTGCTTCCTCAAAATGGTGTCAGGAAGGGATGACTAACACTCACCAAAATAAGTGTCTTGTTAAAAGTCCACTCATCATTATGCCCATAAGACAGTACAGTTCCTAGTGAACTAAATGCCACATAAAATCATCTGCTTTGTGAACCAGTGAAAGCTGACATACAGTCAACAAGAGTGAAGACAGCACAAAAGAGGGAGGAGAATCTGAAGTCCAGTCTGAAAAAGCATCTGCAACCAAAGAGAAAGGTAACATTACTTTATATATAAAATAACTGTTACAGTAAAATTGTTTTACATATTCAGTTTTATTTGGTTCAAGTTTTACCCTTTAACACAAGAGACTGATAAAATTAGGAGGTCAACAAAAAACAACATGAGTGAGCAGTCTAACATCTGACCCTTCAGATGAAGGTTGAAATTTTTTAGCAGAGTTTGACTTCATGAACCTCCTGGTTGGACACATGGATGACTTAAAAATATTTAAACAACAGTTTAAAACTGACTTTGTGTATTACCTGTACTTTATTTAAAGGAGATCAATCTTATAGGGAAATTAACTTTTTAAGCATGCACATCATTTTTGCAAATACATGCTGAACTGTATTGGTTAAATGACCAAAAATCACTTGTTTTATATTTGATCCTGAAATCTGCTTGTTGGAGCTGAAGGACAGTGCAGCTCATACAGATGGAAAGGTGAGATCGTTTAAATTTTCTGTAATTTCATACAGAGGCAATTCTTATTCACACATTACTAATTTTTTCGAGTCTACCTCATTAATCTTTACCCATTACACTTTACAAACGTCCATGTTATTTTTGTACATGAAACTGAAAGTGGAAATTTTTAGTTAACAATAGAACAGATTGTGACTTTCTGATCCTTCTGCCTCTAACAATTGAAAAGTGAGGTTAAAATCACGTGAAGAAGAGTTCACTTTCCTCTCCATAAATTACATCACTTATTGTCATGTTTTTGCATATTCGTGTAATAGATTTTTTCAGGACAAACTGTGCTGTCAGAATATGCATGCTGAAGGAGTGTCACTTGAATGCACTTGAACGTCTAAATAGTGACATGACCAGTAAGAGAAAAAAACAAACAAACAAACAGAAATGGAATCAAAGAATTTTGGTAAAATAAATAAATGAATAAAATACAGTATAATATGGATGAAAACTTATAACAGCAGAAAAATGCTTTTCAAGTAGGCCTATTCTTTTAAGTTAGAACAAATAATTAAACTCAATTACACACACAGCAAACTATTTTCATAAATATTTACAAAAATACCACTCATTTTTTTTAAAGCTTTTCAGTAGAAATGCGCTAGTTCATCCCAAGATAGGCTGTTCTCCTGATGTCATTTCCAGTCAAATTGGTTGGGTATAAATGAAAGAATGACTATAAATCTATAAGAATGATCCATGCACACTATAGACGCGATTTAGAATAATACTCAAATGCACATAGGTAATTAAATGGCTAAGTAGTTTATATATTTTTTTTGTCAGGAAGACAGTGGAAATAGTATGCATTGCATCATGGCAAAAAAAGGCCCTTGGACAACTCTGCTAATCGTTTTTAACGCAGAAAAAGGATTTTTAAAAATGACAGAAGACCTTCAGTTTTGGATTTATCACAATGGATTACTACAACAAAGTCTTATAAAGACACCTAAGTTCCAGGAGACATGACAAAGCACTCCCCAGAATGGGGCAGCTGTTAGCTTTCGGCTCAAAAAATAGAGAATTAAAAAAAATACAATTTTAGCTGCAAACAGCTTTGGTTGGGACCTTGCACTCTGGCCCATCAGGTAGGCCCAGTCATGGCCTCCAAACCATTAGATATTAATAAAATACCCACTTTTAAGGGTTTTAGTGTCATTTTTAAAAATAAGGACTTTTACTGGTATTCTCTTTGGGGATGAGAAGTAACTGCAGCCAAACACATAACAACTAATTCATTTTAATTGAGAAAGTGATCAAACCTTTTTGAACTTTCATTACTTCCATATAGTTTTAGCTACGGATTTCGTTCAAAATTTAAACGGTTCAAAGGACTCTGACCTACAGATTTTGTATTTACATGTTTTTGCTATCTCTTACCGTTATTGAGATATTAGAGTTTTAGTTTTACAGCTTTTTTTCTGCTGCCTCTCAGATTTTATAGTGGGTGTGTAGCCTACTGCAGAATGTTCTCCAAGCTGAGAGTGAGTGAGTCATGTGACCACAAGAGTGAAGCTGGGCTGAGAGGAAAACTCACAAGCTGGGAAAAACCTCTTCACAAATCCCACAACTTTGGCCAAAGCTTACATAAACTAATATATTTGGACAGGAAAATTTGTTATCTCTCCGTCTATGTGAGTTTCAAAGCAGTCAGACTTATAGGCCTACTTAAGACTGCACAGGCCTCAGTTTGACCCAAGTCTATGGATTTCTCCCATTAGCAGCCATTATAACTGACCCTTAAAATCCCCGAAAGAGACCAGGTGGCACCATTTTTGTCTCTTGCTGTAATGGCCATGTTTGAGAAATGATACCCACAAAACCTATATCAGCTTGTTTAGCAAGTCCTTGTGGTGCTGTACATCTGGTTGTTTTGTCGATGTGACTCACAGTTTAACCACAGTCACTACTTGTTTAAGGTGTGCAATCAGGGCGCTTTCTCTGCCTCTGAGATTTTTTCCCATTCATGTAGATTAGAAGAGGCAGACAACGTGATTTGGGGCTTATGAAATCCAAACCGTTCGAGTTACTACAAAGTTGTTCAGAACTTTTCATTAACAGTGTCTCCCTAGCCATCTGTTAGTGTTTGAAGCTGATACGATAAATGGCCTCGAAGGAGATGAAAAGTGTGGACTTTCTGTTGGATTTAGGACAGGTCTGTCAGTGGCCGTTTTAGTGTTTCTAGGTGGCGCTAGAGAGCACATTTTGGCACTTTGGGGATTAATTTTTACATTTTGTTAAATATTTCACCAGACCTGATGTGCATGCCAACTTTGTTGAGTTTTTGAGTATGTTTAGGGGGTCAAATTTGGGTTCGAAGTCACAGGAGCATAATGAAGCATAATAAACGCAGCAAATACAATAGGGTCCTTGCCCTCCAGGCAAGGACTCCTCTAGCCATGCTAGAGGACTTACAGGCTCGGTCCCTAAAAAGGAAGTCTCTAGTCAAAGCAGTCCACATATGTTTTATGTTTTATAAACAATGTATTTTGGCATCGGATCCGATTCCTGAGACTTCAGAGGACACAAAGTTTTCATTCATTCATCATTTTTACAGCTGTGTTAGACTTCTTTGTATACATTTTTTTTAATCAGATGCCAGTTCAGTTCAATTTGAAGTCTCTTAGTTTGAAAAATAGAAAACTGTTGAGGGTGCGTCATATTTTCCAAAACTTCTGAGGTAAGACCAAAGTTGAGGCTTTGTCCTCATCACATCTAAACTGATGAGCACAGTTTCTTATTATGATTTTTGGAGGGCTCTTTCATAAATTGCTAAAAGTCAGCGTATTTCTATTTTTCCTGTTGGCCTATGTTTCAAAACCATCCAACTTCTTTTTTTAAACATCTGATTATCTTGAAATTACCAACACAAAAATGAATTTATCTTTGAATGCATTTTGCCCCTTTTTTCCTGTGTTCATGTGCTGTTAATCAAATATTTTTGAAGGTATCTTAATAATCTTTTTGAATTTCATTGTAACAAAGACGTAAAACTAAATGAATATGTTCCACTTGTAAATTTCCCCATTAACAAATTTGCATGATTAGGAGCTACTGTAGACCCCATTGCTGAGCCATAAAGTTGAAGGTAATATTGGTCTTGAAACATAAAATGATTGTTTTTGTTCATATATGCAATTTATATATGATTTAATATGATCCAAATAATTATTGTTCCCTGTTGCCTTGATGTTATGACTTTTTGTGCTATGCATGTAGCTCCCCCTATTGATATGAGACTGTAGTGCTGACTGTGTGGTGTATCATTACCACACCTGTGTGAGAATTCTTGTGAAATGTCCATCAGACACACTGAAGAAGGGCAGCTTGCCCAAAACGTCCATGTGGCAATATTATAAGGTTAACTTGGAGTCGCTGTCCTTGTTTTCATTTTTCATTTTTGAGTACTGACTCGTTTGAGGATTCAGCACCCCGTTTTCAAATTATGTGAGTTGAGTGTGTTGTATCTTAATTTTAGCTTTCTAGCAAAACAGTAAAAACTTGTGCCATCTTTCAAACTCTGCTGCCAGTTATAAGTGTTGTCACAGCCAGCATGCTCATGAATGACCTGTAAAGACATGAACAGCTTCAGCTATTTTTTCATACTGTCATAACCTGGCTCATGGGCTTTGGCAAAGAAGGGAAAAGATGCTGCAGTGACAAAATATAAGAAATTTATTAATACAAAGAAAAAGACAAACAATAATGATAAGGATGTCTGGTTGTCAGTATTATCAGCAGTGTTGTATAGAGTACCCAAAAGCCATACTTAAGTAAAAGTAAAGACTATATATTAAAATATTACTCGAATAAAAGTGAAAGTCACCTAAATAAATATTAATTAAGGAAAAGTCTTAAAGTATCTGATATTACCAGTACTTAAGTATCAAAAGTAAAAGTAAATTATAATATATTTATTGCTGTTCTTAAAGTCAACTGATTTTTCAGATTATCTGAATTTTATTTAATCTGATTGTTGACTAAATGAGTTAATACTAATATTACTTTGGCTTACTTCTACCAGTCAAAGTAAAATAATACCATGAAAACGAAGCAAACATAAAAACTCCATTAATTGCTATAAATTTGGCCAGCAGGGCAGCGAGACACCGTGAAATTTACAGCAGTTATATAAAGTGTTTTTACTTTATAAACTGCCATGACAAACATGTTGGCAAACAGCTGCATGAGGCAACATTAACATTCATTTGGCTAATTTTTTTTTTGGCCACTTGATGAACCCAAGTTAGGTTTTTAGTCTCATTTCAGCTCTGGTTGGTCTTCAGACACTCCTTAGGAAAAATATCTGACTCTGTTTGATGCTGAGCAGGTAGTGTTCAGTGTGTTTCAGAACTTTCTTTAGATAAAAACAAAAAGCTGCTGCTGTACGTTTGATGAGAGTTTTAGTATTTAAAACTACAGCAGTGAGCTGAAAGCTGAGGTGAACTGCAGAGTCAGGTGCAGTTCTTTGTGGGCTTGTCAGTGACCCCTTACACAATAAACATGACAACTTCTGAATTTATGAGTTGGAGTGTGTGCTGGAGCCCTACTTTCACTTTCACACATTGTAAAAGAAGCTTATGCAGACTTTTGGAGAGTCGATTGGAGAGATTTGTCACAATGAGACCTACAACTCCTACTCTGATTTTAATGGTAATTTGAAGGATTTGTGACAAGGCAGCACATTTATCTAAAAAAGCAGATCTGTTACAACACTGAGCTTAGTTTGATCAACATTCTTAGTTGTAAGACTTCTTTTATATTTTTTTCAGATTCCAGTTCAAAATTGAAGTTGGTCAGTTACAAAAAAAAAAAAAAAAAAAAAACCCTCCTGTTCGGTGCATCCCTTTTCTCAAACTTTTAAAGGTAAAACTCAAGTTAAAGTTTTATCAGCTGCATCGAAACCACTAAGCACAGATTTTTATAATGAATTTGGGATTTTTTTACTTTTTTTTTTTCATTTGGTCTACATTTCAAAACAGTTTATCAGTCAGTCAGCACCTTGCTTTTGATTTTTTTTTCCTGTTAAGTCACCTTTGATTTAGATTACCCACACAAAATCCATTAACTTTTCAACTGCATTTTAACTCCTTTGTAGTGTTTTTTGCTGTTAAATACACATTTCTGACAGCTCAATAACAGCAACACAGCACCTGATGCCAGTAAAAATGTCCATTATAGTGCTTTTTATTTTTAGTCTGGTGTTCACACTATATTTCTACTTAATAGGACAGTCAGTCTGCAGCAAATAGTTAACTGTTTATGGCCACATGATTTTATTTCTCTTTTGGGACCTCAGGCTTTCATACTGTCTCACCTGTGAGCTGTTAGTGAGTCTGACAGCAAAGCCAGTACCATCTGGCTGAGAAGCATGTATTTGCTGGCAGAGCAAACAAACAAGATGTTTGATATTTTGATACCAAAAGCCACAAACGTTTTTTTTTTACATATTTGAACTGACTCAGAAATTTGTCATGTTAAATGAAACTGGGAGAAAAGAAAAAAAAATCGGGCAATCTTTTTTGCATGACAGTATTTACAGCATTTCCCTGAAATATTCAGGATATCCAACAAAGTGAGTTTTATATGATGTGAGGTTTTTCTGCCACTAATAGTGAAAGTGGTCTCCAATACTGCCTTAAATGCAAAATGGTATCAAGGACTGCATGAGACTATTGACTTATCTGATGCCACTTAATTTATGCGTTACAGCAGTGATGTGTACTCCTCTATACAACAACACGTTTTTTTCTGCACAAGTAACCAATACCCACAGACAATAAGCAACTAGTAAAACTTCAAGTACATCCATAACATAACATCAGTACATGGTTACAGGGCGTATATAAGCTTTACACACAGACTCATGGAGCAAAAAGTGCAGATGACTTAAATTCATTTAAGCTAAACCAAAAGAACGTTCTGTGCATTAGAAACTTCTTCCAAACCAAAGACAAACATTTATCCCAAAACAAAAGCTATTCCAAAACAAGTTATCTTGGCTCGCATTTTTCAAAAGTGTTTCTACTTACATTACCTGCAGTCACTGACTGAACCTGTTCTCACTCTGCCCTGTGCACTGACACAGGTCTATACACGTACAAGCACAGAAAGACATGTTTTTGACCCATCTTGGCTGTTAGAGAGGAAATACTCCTACTGATTCTTGGTAGGTAAGGTTTGATGTAAAAATAAATCATAAATGTAAATTTGATTGCACCATATCTTGTCTGCCGGACCTCTCGATATTGAAGTTAAGACCACCAGCAAAGCTGGACTGAAGCTGGTGCCTGTAAGTACGGCTGTTTGTCTGACTGACTTTGTTCTCTGACTCTAAAGAGCATGAAGAACAGACAAGATGGAGGTGGACAGCAATGACAATACTGCAGCTGGAGGTGAGCCTGAAGTCAGATCTGTTATTTCACTTGTGACAAATGAAAAGGGTAATCTAAAAGTTTAAAAATGAACTTTAATTAATCTAAGGCAATGAGCCATCTGTTGTCTATATTTTTGCTGATCATGTGTTTTTTTGATGTTCCAACATGAACCTGCAGTGGAACATGAGGATGAAACCAAGGTAAAAATAAAACTTCTCCATCTTTATTAGTCATTATCATTTTCATAAAGCTTTACTTATTATAGATTTTATTTTATATTTCCTACCTTCTTTGATTTGTACGATCCACATGTCAAGATGTAAAACAGATTTTAATTTCAGTGGGTCTAACCTGGAAAAGTCTCTTTCAAATCTCCTGTTTTCTTAGTGTGATCCAGTAAATGAACCTGGTGAAACTCAGCACACAGAGAAGGATGATCAAAGCACAGGAGGAGAGTGTGAAACCAAGTCTATACCATCTGCAACCAATCAGAAAGGTAGCATTTAAATCACGAATTTATAAAACAATAACTCTGAATTTATAACACAATACAGTTGAATTTGTGAGGAATTGATAAAAAGCTATTAAAACTAATGAACTGAGCGTGAGAATTTGTTTGTTACTTTTTAATTTGTCATTGCATTTCTGTAAACTTTATTTTAGGATTTCTGCAGTATAACAAAGTGATGTTATTCTTTTATTTTGTTTCAGTGATGCCTCAACTTACACTTGTGTTAATTGGTGACAGAAATTCTGTTGAGATTGGATCAAAAAACATCTTACTTGACCATGACAAGGAAGCTAATGTGCAAGGCTTTTCATCCAAACTGTATGATTTGTGTGGTCGTCACATCTCTGTCATCAACATGCTCAGTCTGCAAAACACTGACAC
>JAPQLA010047485.1:0-11248 GCA_029822935.1 Naso vlamingii | reverse complement strand
CATGACAAGACTGTACCCACCCAGTGAACCAGCAGGATACTACATGACAATCACACAGTCTGTTCTGGGTGTTGACGCCAAGAGTTTTTATATGTTGACTGAACACATTTGGGATCACGTAGGGCCATATTGTGTGTGTTTGTGTTGGTGTATGTGTGTTTTGCTGTTTGACTTTACATGTCTTGTCTTGTCTTGTCTTGTCCCTATCTCTGAGGCTGAGCCCAGCCACCCTGCCAAGGAAACTCATTTCAGTCGCTTGTATTCACGATCTTGTTCTTTTGGTCATTACCCAAAGCTCATGATCATAGGTGAGGATTGGAACATAAATCGACCAGTAAATTCAGAGCTTCGCCTTCCAGCTCAGCTCACTCTTTACCACAACTGACCGGTTCAACGTCTGGTATCACTTCAGATGCTACCCCGACCCGCCTGTCCATCTCCTGCTCCATTTTCTCCTCACTCGTGAACAAGACCCCAAGATACTTAAAGGTGGAGTCAGTAGGATTTTACTAAAAATACAATATACACATATACAAAAGTAATGCTGCTTGATCATCACTTCTGGGCCTCTGCCCGTGTCTTGGTGACTGTGTATGGAGACACACAGCCCTCTGCCTGTATTTTGATTATTGGCTGACTCAGGACCTGCACGGGACGAGTTACCATATAGAGTAATGTAGATGCGCAATCAATTTTTAAATAATGATAGTGCGACTGCACTTCTCCGATGCGTAGATGGCGTGACCGCAGTGACCTGGTGCATTTCCCCCAGCTAATGACAGTGCACAGGTGAGGTTGAGAGCAGCAGAGCACAGCTACTGGATGCTGTCCAGACCGGAGAATGTTACAAGTGTGGAGACAGTGCAAAGAAAAGGAAATATAGCCCTTGTGAGCAAGCGAATAAAACTTGTTCCAGAGTGAGAGTGAGAAATGAAAAATTCATGTCTGAAAATGCTAAGCTCCTGTCTGAAATAAAATGAAAGATGATTGTCTAAAAATTATGGCGTGCTCTTTAAAGTATTTAAAAACAATTTATGACTAAAAAGGTTCAAAAATAAGGAAGACTCTGTCTCAAAATCTAGCAATAACAAATGCGCAATGAAAGAATTTGTTCCTTTTAAAATGTAATATATTTCTTAATTTTGCAGTTTACTCGTGGAGTATGTTTTCACTACATCCCAAACAATTCAGCTTATTCTAAATCTTAAGTTACTTTAGAGCAGTTGGTACAGGAGTCAGTGTTTGCTTTGTCTGAGGTAACAGTTGAGCATAATTAAAGAATACTACAGAAAATATCCTTCATTACACGCACTCCATTTATACCCGCAGTAACAACAATAATAAACCAGGAATATCTGTTGACAATTTAAATCACAGAAAACATATATGATGCACAGTAGATATTACACAGTATTATGCTGAAATGAGAGAGACAGTAAAATAGTAAACTGCAGTTCATACAGTATGAATTCAATGCAGCAAGTGAAAAACAAGATGTCGGCACGCACAAGTACAGCGGCTCCTGGCTCTCTAGTCCTCCAATTTCATTGTATTTTAAATGCAATGACAATAAAGTCATTCATTCATTCATTCATTCAAAGGAAGTAAGCATAACAAGACTGACAAGACCCACCCAGCAGGATGTCACATAACAGCAGTCTGTTCTGGGTGTTGATGCAAAGAGTTTTTTCATGTTGACTGAATTCCAATGCTAAAATGAGGACTGATATCATTTAAATTTTTGTGTTTTGAGTGTTAAGCTAGAGCCAGAATGAGGCTGCCCTAGCTTTAAATATAAAGACCAGAAGCAGTAGGACACAGCTACCGTGGTTTAAAAGATAATCTCATTTGAGTTAAAAGACTTTAATTTATTACAATATTAGTGATGGGGCATTTACAACTTACCTGCCATAGAATAAAGTTTACCAAACAGTGCTTGACATTAATGCTTGCCTGCTTGCCTTGGGCAGGTACAACACGTGTTCGGGCAAGTAACACCTGACATATAGTTGCCCATTCGGGAAAATGATAAACCAATGTGAAAATAAACTTAATACAACATAAACTGCCGCCTATATTGCGGAAGCGGAGCTTTCTACAGCTCAGCTGCTGCGTTGTCATGGTTTTTCAACAGGAGGCAGCTGAGGACAAAAGGGGATATTGTGATTAAAATATATTGCGTCACTCATGTGCTGACTGACTGCACTGACTCTGATTGAGCTGCGCCTTGGCCATCTTGCAATTGCAACGATTACCAGTCACCAGGTTCCTCCAGTCTCCTAAGCCTGGCCAAGTACCAGGTAAAAGTAGCACTAAGACAAAGAGGAAGCCACCAGATGATGAAAAGCCAGAGTATGAAGCAAAGTGGCAGAAGATTTGTAGAGAGTTGGACGGAGAAGTTTTCGTGGGTCCGACATTACACAAAGAAGGATGAGATGTGTTGCGTCATCTGCCGGGGGTTTCCGACAAAAGCAGACATGTAAGTTGAAGTAAAATTAAGAATCACCTTGAAATTATTCAAGCAATATCACATAAGGAAAAAAAACCTTTAAAATGCTATCAGCATGGCTATGGGCTGACTGCTGAAGATGATTACAGAAAATAAGCATGTTTTTGTTGTAGCTGCTGTTGTTTTTTGGCATGGCAGGGTTAATTAGTGAACATTAATGTTACTGCTGCGTTCTAGCTTCTTTTTGCTAGCTGCTGGTTTTAATTATTTTTTAAAATAGGTCTACATTTTCCGTTTTGGGCAAGTAAGTTATGCTATTGGGCAAGTAAAATGATATAGCTTAATGTCAAGCCCTGCCAAGTGTATACTTGTGTAGCATGTACGTACTTATTTCTTGTGAACGCGATATTCCAAGAATGCTCTGAGGGATTTTCTTCTAACTTTGCACACATGTTCACTGTGATTTAAGGATGACCTGATTAGATTTTGGAGGTCAAAGGTCACTCGGACCTCCTATTCTGTGAATGCAGTATCTCAAAAACGTCTTGAGGGAATTTCTTCAAATTTGGTACAAAGGTCCACTTGGACTCAAGAATGTCCTATTTAGATTTTGGAGGTCACAGGTCAAAGGGCAAGACCACTGCAGACAGATGTTTATACTTAGCTTGTAAATATTTCAGGAACACCTTGACGGAATTTGTTCCAGATTGTAAAAAGGTCCACTGTGACTCATGGATAAATTGATTAGATTTTGGAGGTCCAAGGTCAAGGTCATTGTGATGTAACTTGTGTCTAGGCCATAATTTTGAACTGGAATAAGTGAAGAATGTGACCTGGCTGTATGTTCTGCAAGATTCGTTAACAGTCTTCACCACCTCCATTTGACCATTTGCCCCCTGTATTTCATTACCAGCACTACCAATTCCCACAACTTCCTTTGGCCTCTACTATAGTTCTTCAATCCTTTATTTCTTACAAACAAGGCACTTATATGACAAAACAGCCAACACTACCATAAACACCAGTCACCCTTTCTTCCAGACCACGTGTCTGTCCACCAACTGCATGTTGCGCAGAGGCATATAACTGCCAGGCGGTAGTTCTAGTTCTTTAATCATTCAAGTACCTGCATAAAAAAAAGTAACATCTTACTGCCATCAACAACCTAACATTGTACTAATATTACTATACTTTTGGCCTACTATAACTGATTAATGTATGACAGCAACAAGATCAACAATTACAAAGGTAAGTACATAAATAAATTGGACTAAAATATAAATGATGGTATTGCAAGTAGCTGAGGAGAAAATTCTAACTCAAAGCTAGGGCTTGAACAATTTTTGGCTCTTCAAAGCTATTTCTGCTTCATGTCAAAAAGGAGCTTGTATATGGCAAACTTTGCCATATACACCATGTCCACCATTGTTTAGGCAAACCTTGCATCCTCCTTAGAATGCAGGGCTTCCCTTTCCCCCCTCAGTTTTTTAATTTGATTCAGCCTTTCTCTTATTTCCTCATATCCAAAGACTTTCTCTTTTGAGTTTTTCTTCCTGATGGAGGAGCTGAAGTAGGAGCAGGTCCAGGTCCATAACAGTCCATTTTAAAGTATAATGACTGAACTGTGTTGACTATACTTCACCTCCACTGCCTCCATCACAATGTCAGTCTCCATTTCCCTGCGCTTTATGCTAGCCGGCAACAGGCTGACAGGCTCGTGCAAATTGTGCTTTTACTGTTCCCCCTAGCATCTCCACTCTTAACCTTCATCCTCTTTTTTGCCCTATTGAACCTGTCTCAAATCAAATCACACACACACAAACGCATGTAAACACACACACACACTCACCAATCAATCATTAATCAAGTCGACACTGTAGCTTTTTTTCCTCTTCAGCACATAGACTGCTGTTTCACCTCCATGGCAACAATAGAACACTCGGTCCAGCCAACCAATCAAAATCTGAAACAAATCAGAAGGATGTCTGAGACATGTCAAATTTTGACAGGTGCAAGACACTGTCGGACAACACATTCTTACATCTTTTTTAGATCATTTTTGCCTTAAGACACTGTCAACAGACACTTGTCTTTCAAGAATAAAACAGCCTTAACTCTGTAACCTCTTTTAAGAAGTGTGATACCCTGATAATTAAAGCACACCCTCCAGTTTCCTTTCTTGAAGATGGGAACATGACTCCAGTTTGCAACTCCAGAGGTAATGTCCCTGGCCGACAAAAGTCCTTTTCCATAGCCTCTTCGAATCCCCCCCCACCCCTGAGTTTTCGCCTCTGCGACTTACTGAGGCTGCAGTCCATCTGGCTTCCTGGTACCTATCTGCTGCTTCAGGAAACCCTTGCGACAACCAAGCCCGAAAGGCTTCCTTCTTCATCTTCGTGGCCTCCTTCACCAGTGGTGTCTACCAGTGGGTCCTTAGGCTGCCACCACAAGAAGCACTGATGACCTTCTGACCACAGCTGTGAGCAGCCGCTTCCACTATGGAGGCTTTCAACATGACCCACTTGGATTCCATGTCTCGAATCCCTCCTGGGATAAGTGAGAAATTCTTTCAGAGGTGAGAACCGGAAACCCAGGTCCTCCACCAGATGTTCCCAGCTCACCCTCACTACTTGTTTTATCAGCCTTCCCTGCCATCTGAACCAACTCACCACCAGTTGAGTGATCAGTTGATGGCTCTGCTCTTTTCTTCACCTGAGTGTCAAAGACATACGACTGCAGATCCGATGACAAGACCACAAAGTCAATCACTGACTTTGGCCTAAGGTGGCCTGGTACCAAGTAAACTTATAAACCAGCTTTTGCTTGAACATGGTGTTTGTTATGGACAATCCATGACTGGCACAGAAGTCCAATAAACAAAGCACCCCTCAGGTTCAGATCAGGGAGGCCTTTCCTCCCAGTCACCTTCCTCAAGTTTTCTCCATCGTTGCCCATGTTTGTGTTTAAGTTCCCCAGGATTATGGAGTTTATGGATTATAACTATGGAGTCTGCAGATGGAACCTTTTCAGGACCCCACCCAAGGACTCCAAGAAGGCTTGGTATTCTGAACTGCTGTTCAGTTCATGAGCACAAACAGCAGTCAGAGCCTTCCCCCTGGCAATAATTCACAGTCGCATGGAGGTGACCCTCTCATAGTGTTGTCATGATACCAAAATTATGACTTCAATACAATATGCCTAAAACATCTTGATACCGACACTGAAATGATACCACGGCAAAAAACTTTAAACATCAAAAATTCTGTGAATAAATTTTGAGGACACAATATGGAACTTGAAATTCTTTTTATGAGTAATAATAATAATATAGAAAATATTTGAAACTTTACGCTTTGAACTTACAATTCAAAATAAATAAATAAATAAATGAATAAATGTTTAAAATTTGTTACAGCTGCAAAGCTTTATAGCTATTAAACCTGTTAAACAAAAATTAGTCTGTTGCACTTGCTGATCTGTGTTTCAAAAATAATAATTGGTTCACATTCACAATAGACGTTTTTTGTCACAAAACATTAACACGTAAAAGAAGACCATGTTTCCTTTTCTCTCTTATTTTCCCAACTTGTCTTCTGGACAGTTCTTTGGCCACTTAAAGGTTTTTAGCCAAGAACGCAAGCGTGTCAATGTGCTCCTCACTCAGCCTAATGCGTCTAGAACTGCAGATAAACCCTGATGTGCTGAACACTCGCTCAGAAGCATAACTTAAGGCTAGAATGCAAAGGTACTGTCTGGCAAAATGTGCAAGAGTTGGCAGGGAGGGTGCATGGTTCTTCCACCAGGTGAGAGGGTCTTCAGAAGCACTTAATGTCTTTGATTTGTTTGTACAAGAGGAATTCACTTATTTTTGTCAATAAATTGATTGATTTTTAATATAACATACAAAATACAAAATTACATTAAATGGCAACACAGACCCTAAACAATACCCACACAGAACTAAAGCCAAAAAAAAAAGTCACAATAATGTCAGTGATACAAAAGGAAAAGAAAGAATACAAACAATACAATACATATAGCAAGGGCACTTAAAACTAAAAGAGCCATCCAAGTCTAAAGCAATGATAACCATACATCTGCAGAGGTTGCAATTATCCAACCCCAGGCACCCTCGTTAGATGAGATTGATCATTGTTCTTGATATATTGTATAAATCGTCCCCACACTTTCCAGAACATCTCTTGTTTATTTTTATTAAGTAATTGTTTCAACAGGTACACATAGAGACAGTTTCTTGAACCGCTGAGCAATGCTTGGTTTGTCCGTCTTTTTCCATAATAGAGCAATATTTTGCTTGGAATAACCATATGTTTAAGAAGATTTGTTTGTTGCATTTTATCTTATGACCAACTGGATAGAGGCCTAGTAGAAAGTGTTTTGGGTCCAGCTCAAAGTAAACCAATAAAATCTTTAGCGACTCTAGCCTAACTTCCTCCCAGTAGGGATTTTACTTCTTAGTTGGTCAGCTTGGGATGTGGGGTGACTCACCCCACCATCAGCCCCACCTACCTCTCCTTCCTCTTCCCTCTTTTCATGCTTAATGGTGGAGAGCAGGCTTTTCAAGTCTGTTTTTCTTTTTTTAGTCCCTCTTTGATCTTCCTGTTTCTGCTTCTCTGCTGGTTGGACCTTCTTTGGCTGCTTTGGAGGTTCATCATATTTCTGCAAGAGTGTTGTCTTCATCTCTTCCTCCGTGGTAACAAAAGTGTCTTTAAATCTTGGTTCGAGAAATGTTGCAGTGTTAAGGATATGGTCCAACATTCTGCTTTCATATCTTCCTGTGAAGTCTGTTCTTATTCTGCACTATATGTCACATTAAAGACTGCTTTCTCCATCTTCAAGACAGACAGTCAGACAGGACAGTATTTTCCATTTCAGGGGCAGCTCAGAGGACAGTGTGGGGTCCTTAGCTCCACTTAATGCATCTGTGAAGCTACTTAGTCGGCCAAGTACCTCTCTTACTGTTTCCAGTGTTGACATGTCTGAGTCTTAAAGCTAGGTTCATACTTTCCGTGACGTAAAAATCGTCATCCACCCATGTCCGCGGGGGTCCACGCAGACGTCTGGGGATTACACTTTTTTTTTTTGCCATCAAACAAATTCTTTTTTATTTTTCTTATATCATTTGTAAACATTGTATGATACCTGCAGCTCAGCAAGCTCAGCTTAGATAAGTGCAATGACAACAAACACTTCAAGCTTGTTGATCAGGTGTAAGGATAAAGTTTTGCTTCATATTCACAAAGCTTTTACTTCACTTACAGAAACGAATGTAGTTGTTGCCAGCCTGAGTAACACTAACGTCAGTCCTCTCTCCATGTGGAGTCTGAAACGTAAACAGGCTCTGTGTGTCTGCGCTAATGAGCAGGGAAGAGGCTGGAGCCTGCTGTTTAAACCCGCAGCACTGCGGCTCAGTAACATTAACGTGTCCCACAACTGGATGTTAGTTATCTATCTGTTAATCCCTGAAAACAACAAACAGCTTTCATATTTTGTTTTTTGTCACTGTGTGTGGTAAACAGTTACACTACATTTGGCTGACGGGTCAGTTTCTTTCTTTTTAGCTAATGTGAGCATTACCAAATGGAGATGAGCTTGCCTTGTTAACGTGCTAAAAAACACTTATTCAAACTGGACAGAAACCAAATAAAACTCACCAAAACCATCTCTGTTGATATTTTCACTGTCAAAACAATCACCAAGTCCAGTCTGGTCAAAATAAACCAGAGTTTATTTTAAGAGTTAAGAGTTAGATTTGAAAAAAACGGAGCACAGCAGCAACCTGTCCGAACAGGACTGCTGCTGCTACGGGAGGAGGGAGGAGCATGTTGGAGCATGTTTGCTGCTAGAAGAAACATTACGTAAACGTAACTTGTCAGTTACCAAAAAAAAAAAAAAAAAAAGTGTGATGAAACCACCAGAGAAAAGGGCAGCTCATACCTTTCTATGATATGAGTTTTGATGCTGTGATATACTGTGATACCGGTTATCGCAACATAGTTACTATAGATACACTGATTCACGGCAACATTGCACACTGAAAGATTTTTTCATTTCATTCAATATCAAGAATAACAACAAAAAAGAATATAGTAAGTCCCAGTCAGGTAAGAATGTCCTCTCCTTTATGTCTGCAGAAGGGTCAATTACGTGACCTGTACATTGTCCATGTGTCCAAAACATATTTTTAATCTAAAAATATATACTTTTAAATTAAAACCACATTATATGACTTAATTTCCCCCTCTTTATTGACTAGTAGAAGTAATTATTATGAGTAATGGAAATTTAAGGAGCTATGGATCTCAAAAGTGCCAAAATGTCATTCAGGATAACTGTTTGCACCTAAAATCAAGGTACAAAAACGCTCCACAAACATTCAAAATCTCAATAAAACTTTAAATCTACTCATTTGGCATAATTGTGTGAGTATTTCCATGGATGTATAAACATATTGTGAGGATTCTGAACTAGATTTCATCTTTATGTGTGAAACACTTTTGTCCCAGCATTGGGATTTTAGCTAATGTCAATAACAGACATTCAGGAGCAATTTTACATCATTAGTCATTGTGATAGTCATGTGACAGAAAGTTGCATCAGAAAGAAGATTCTCAAGGACCCCATGACTGTGCAACAAGGTTAGTAAGGCTCTCTTAAAATATTAATAATTTGACCTTTTCGGTTACTGTTGCACTATGATACAAAATCCTGTGTCAAACAGCACAACACTTAAAACACATAAAAACTTTTATTTCAAATTCAAATATTTAATGTGAAAGATGACATTAAAATGTCGAAGGTCAAGGTTGCAGTTTTTTATGGGTGGCCAAGTAATTGCCTGTTAAATAAGTTTTTGTGTCATTCGGGATAACAGTTTTGACATTCAGGATAACAGTTTTTTTCTGTTATCCCATAATATCATTAGTTACTTTGAATGACACATGCAGTTTGGGGGGGTTTTTTTTGCTTAAATGACTATTTTAAAGCTTATAGGTATAAAGAATATATTGTTATTTCTTATTAATAACACATTAAACCTATTAATACAATATTAATAAAGTTTTTTTTTTTTAATGTTTTAAGGCATATTTTGTCTTTGTCCACCAAAGGAGATTGTAACATGTTCATTATCTTTATTGTTTTGACAGTATCTATTACTGAGGTGGGTACCGAACAATGGCACCCACCTCAGCCCTCACCTCCACAGCAAAACCAGTTACCTCAGCCGTAACCATCTCAGAACCCACCAACACAGCAGGTTGCACCACTTGCATCGTCAACCCCAGAGAGACATGTGTAGAAGATATCAAGGTGATGCACCCAACTGAAAAAAGAAAATGCACAACTGAAGCAAGAAATAGCCTGAATTAAAATGCAACTGGCAAAGTCAAAATGAAAATGTGAAAAAATGAGGAAGAGTCAAAGAAGGTTTAATGAAAAAAAGAAAAATTTGAGCAAGAAATACAGGCCAAGGGTGGCCAAGAAACTTGCGACAGTGAAGAAAGAGCAGGTCATTGAATTCCTGTGTAGGGATGAGAATAGCCGACTTCTACCTGGAAAGAAAGATATCATAACGAAGAATAAAGAAAAAGTTTAAAGATGCGTCCTTCTCAAACCTCTGAAAGAGCTCCATTCACTGTACAACAAAGAGGCAGAAAAGGAAGTCTCACTGTCATATAGACAGATTGTGCGCTTGTGTCCCTTTTTTATAACCGAACCTAAAGCATGTGATCGCAACACTTGTGCATGTATAGATCACAAGAATGTCAAGCTGCTTGCCAACAAACTCCACCAAAGTGGATTTCTGAAATCACCAAGCACCTCAGAGCTGATAGCCTCCATAGTGTGTGATCCGAAAAGCAAAGACTGTGTGTACTGTGTCTGTCCTAAATGTTGCTACAATGAATTATGGCTTGCTCTGCCTGAAGAGAGTGCATGCAGCACATGGCAGCAATTGGAAAGAGAGAAGACCAGGAGTGGAGAAAAACCATTCACAAACTTTGTGAAGAACACAGAGTGGAACATGGCAGCATCTGACTGAAACCCTTAACCAGAAACTTGACCTTCTGATGAAGCACCATTCCAACTGGCTGCATCAAGTGGAGGAGTGCCGTAAACTTATGGATAGCATCGGTAACAGAGAGGTAGTTGTTCACATGGACTTTTCAGAAAACTATGCATGCAAGTTACACACAGAGGTGCAGGCCTGCCATTTTGGAGGAAGCAGAAAGCAGGCCACAATACATACTCGTGCGGTGTACACATCTCAGGGGTGCCAGTCATTTGTTACCATATTGGATAGCCTGCGCCATGATGAAAGAGCAGTGTGGGCACATCTTGAGCCTATTCTGAAGGAGGTGAAGGAGCAAAACCCCTCAGTAACCACTCTCCACTTCATGAGTGACAGTCCTGTGATGCAGTACAGGAATAAAAGAAACTTCTACCTGCTCAGCACCCTTTCTATTCCTTTGGGGATTCAAAGAAGTTACTTGGAACTACTTGGAAAAGGCCCATGGTAAGGGTGCTCCCAATGAAGTCAGTGGAGCAGTCAACAATGTGCCAATGAGATAGTGAAAAGGGGAAGAGATATCCAGACACCAAAGGATCTCTACCGCACAATACAGGAGAACACAAGCTCAACTATAAGATACTTCTGAATATCTGAAGATCACATGTCTAGACATGATGATGCAGTGCCAAGTCAGTTGCCAGTTGTTAAAAGCACCATGAAACTACACCAGGTTGTCTCACAAACCCCGGGGAAGATAAGTCACAGAG
>JAPQLA010047444.1:0-11251 GCA_029822935.1 Naso vlamingii | reverse complement strand
TGTTACAGGAAGTTTATCATCATCAGAGGAACCATGAGACTGTTTCAGAAACACTTTAAAGTTCCTCGTAGTCACTTTAAAAGTTAACAGCATTAATTCATGAAATAACCGATCTGGCAGCATCTTGTCTGTATGAAAATGTGTGTGTGTGTGTGTGTGTGTGTGTGTTCAGCCTCTGAATGTACCGTGCCCTCACTCACTTCACTGGCTGCTGCAGACTGTGATGTCAGAAGAGTTAGTTAAAGCTTAGCACATAGCATCTTATTAGCTCTCCATGCTTGGTGCCTCCGCCCTGGAAATGAAAACCTTCGCCTTCTGATGATCCAAAGCTCCTGTGCTCGCCACATCCCGTCAGAACTTTGTCTGTTTGTGGATTTTTCAGTCTACGTCCTGTTTTATTTTGAAATGTGTTCTCCTTGTGAGTTTTACTTTCTGTGTTTTCCCTCCCTTGGCGATTACCTCATGTGTTTCGCATCGTATCGTCTTTTACTCGCCTGTGATCGGTTTGTAATCGTCTCTCGTGTGTTTAAACCAGTGTTCATTTATTCTCAAGTCGTCTGCTCAGTCCGGTCCTGTGTGTGTTTGTTCTGGATATTGTCTGATAAATTTAGTGCGTTTGAGGCTTCTTGCGTTCTGTCCTTTGCTTTTGGGTCCACCTGCTCCTCACAGTGTGACAGAGCTGGAGGTGCAAACACCAACACTGCCCTGATCTTTCAAACTTCTGGTGTATCACTTTGTGAAGTTAATATGAATTATTAAATTCTAGGGGCGCCCTCTGTTTGACCAGCGTAGCTCCCTCAGGTTTGTGCTGAGGTCTTTCACAACCTCTTCCTGTCATACTGCTTGCAGTAAAATGAACTGCAGAACTTGTGTTTAAGGTGCAGCACCAGATTTGATCACTTGACATTTTTGATATAAAATCATGCGTTTGTGTGTGCAGTGTATCTATGACCCACAATTATTTGATTAAATGTCATTTAACAAAGAAAAAATAACAAAATAATTTAAATTACGACTTTCGGTATGCTCATGTTTTGATGACACCTCAATTAACTAACTGCTAGTGTATTGTTATAAAATTACTGTGTTATTGTTAAAGTTCATAAAAGCACAGGCCAGTGCCTGTGTGTATGTCACACAGTTGTCCTGGAACTGCTGTGGCTCTTCGCTTCTGCAGGTCGATGATGAAGCTCACACACAGCAATAGAGGTCAAGCACTTGGTTTATTCTGAACAGGTACTGTTGAAAGGTTTTCTTTGCAGTTGGCCTACTTTTAAAACTCGTCACTGAGTTATGAAATTCTACCTAATAAAATTCAAGGCTGCGTTAAGCAAGTTTAATACAGAGATGAATAAATGGAAAACATTAGACAAGTACATTTCCACAGCGGGTATTGTCTGCAGAACTAGATGGCGGGAAGCATTTCTTAGTTCTAACCAACCATTTATTGCATCTGCACCGTCAACTAGTGAAGTCGAATGAAGACGACATTTTGAGGAACTCTTTGAGCTCTGACTCCGGAGTAGATGCTTTCACAGCACATGAGGAGCTTTAGTGAAGTAAGAGCATGTTGACTGGCTGAACTCAGGAGCCAGCACCAGCAACCGCCGTTTTTAAAAACACAACAGATATATTAACAAGACGACACAAAACAGGAACCAGAGCTCGTAACAAGATTGTCACTGTTTTGTCGTTGTATCTTCTTTAAGATTTAATGACGTTCAGCTCAAGATTTATGGGACATTATTGCCACACACCAGAGAAAAGCGTGGAGCGGTGATACTGTAACGTTGGCCTTCATTTGTTGTGTTATACATCACATAGAAGTGACGTTAGTGAACCAACGGCCAGTTTACGTAGCTTACATATTGGCGGTGTGAATGCCAACAGAAAAAAAATCTTTAAAGATGTTTAGTTCCCCAGGAACTCCTCCGTGTACAGTTCCTCTCAAAAAGTCCCCAGAAGAGCAACAACATAACTTTGAATGCGACCTGCGGCTTTGAAAAATGAAACTCAACAGCAACTTTAGTAAAACTGGGTCATATTTTACAGAGAAAATGTCCTCTGGTTTTCCCTCCGATATCCTACGACTGCTCTGCCTCAGCTCTGTGATTCACGGAGGTTCCTGAAAGCAACATGTGCGCTGCCTGCAGACTGAAGCCGCAGCTGCAGCAGCAGCAGTTCGTTGTTGGTGACAGCTGCACTAAAGAAAAGGCTGCAGACAGACAGAGCAGGCGTAGGACATCAGAAGGAAAACCAGAGGACATTTTCCCCATAAATATGACCCAGTTTGACTGAAACTGCTGTTTTGTGTGACATATGAACGTGCATCATTAAGTTTTGTTTTTTTGAAGCTGCAGGTTGCGGTCAAAGTTACATAGTGTTGCTTTAACTGTAATGTACAGCACTTAGAGAAATGTTGTGAGAAGGCTAGAAGCTGCAGAAACACTGGTATGCTCTCTATTTTTTAGCCATTTTTCAAAGGGCTTTTCTTGAAAAACAATCAGCCCCCCAAGCTGACCCCTCCCCTTCAACCTCACCTCCACCCACCTTAATGTGACCATAAAATGGAGAGACTTGCTTTGAAAAAGCCACATGCTGCTGCACCGTAACTCCTGCGTCAACATTCAGTCAGGGCTGTGAGAAATCTGTTCAGTTTCATGAAGCTTATCACTGAAAATTACACTTACAGTCAGACAGTGCAGTCAGAATAGGTGGAGTGCTGGAGGCCCCGCCCCCCCGCCAGGATCCTGACTCCATGTATTAATGTAACAGCTGTAGCTCACTTTAAAATGCACTCTGTCACTGGAAATGCCTTAATGACATTCCTGGATCTTTTTACTGTACGCTGTTATAGAGGGAGTAACATATACTTATATACATTCATATTTATTTTCATATATATATATATATATATATATATATTCTACTTTATATTTCCAACAAATAAATTGTTCTTCTTCCACTCACAGTAGCATTCAACAGGTCTTTAAACAAGTTGAAGACACTTGCAGGAACCTGCTGTTAGTTGACATTGATCCTTTCACTCCTCCTCCCTCCTCACACACACACACACACACACACACACACACACACACACAGACTGTGCTTTGGATTTTTTTCATTCTGCATTGCTGTGCGAGGGACCTGAGAGTCAGCATTTGTTAAAAGTGGGCTCGGCACAATGTTCCATTTAGACATACTTGTTTTTACTGCAAATGGCTCCTGTCTTTTTATTAAAACAGAGGCAGGGTCAGCCTGTCCCCCCCCCCCCTCCCCCCACCACCACACACACACACACACACACACGCACACACACACACACTCCCCACCCCCGCCGTGGTGTTTCTTTTAATCGCAGCAGCCTGGAATTTCTTCAGCTGCTTGCAAAAGCCCCGTGTGTGTTTACGAGGTCTGACTGCCGGCCTGGGCAAACATTGCCTCACTCTAACTCGCTTTTTCCATCCTGCCATTGTTTTTTTTTTTTTGGGTGGGGGGGGGTTGTCGTCAGAGTTATGTGTTGTGGTGTGGTGTTTCATTGAATGCATGTGTCCATCAGTTTTCAGATGTGTGTACATCATGTTGTTGCGTCTAGCTTTGTTGTGAGACACACGTCGTGTCACACAAAGTGTCTCATGTGTGTGTTATTGGAACACTGAGAGAAGAACTGAATTCTTTGCATTGGAGCTTCAGCCTGCACCTCATAACAACAATGGCAAACTGATATGAAAACAGAAAACAACTAATTCTCACTCTAAAAAAGTAAAAAGGGCAATTTTTTTTTTTAGTATTTAAAATTTTTTTTTCTCTGTTTCTTATTGTTTTGGTTTGTAATTTATTGTGCGGTGTTCTTGAGTGTTGACAAAGGTGCCTGTAAATAAAATGTATTATAATTATTATTAATTTATGGTAGAACTGATCAACAACTTTTATCTAAGTGGTAGTGCTGGTATATTACTTTGGTGCAGGACTATAGACAAAGTGTAAGGCTGCCAGGTGTTAAGGTGACCTGAAACTTGCAGAGGCGATCAGGCATGAAATGCTTTCTGTGTTGGCAGTTTTAATTCTAGAGAGTAAATGGAAAAGGAGGGCTGAGCGGCCGTAGATGATCTCATACAAGCATAGCTTCAGTTTTGGGGAAAAGAAAAAAAAAAATTCCAAAAAAAAAAGCTTAAATCGAGTGATGTTTTTTCCAGACATGCATTAGGGCTGCTGGATTTTGAAGAAAAAATGTAATCATAGTTATTTTGGTCAAAATTGATTTCAGGATCACTTAACAATATTGCTCATTTATAAAAATCATGCATCAAACTAAAAAAAAAACAAAACGTGTCTAATTAAGGCTGAATTCCTTAACATGTGAATTTCAGCCGCTCATTCATTGGATTTTATTTTCAGTTATGATTTTGGCTTCCTTCAATTATCAAAACAAGATAATTGAGAGAAAACGATTTTGTCCGCCAGTGTTTGTGTTTTGTCTTGTGTTGGAAATCAAGCGTGCCTCTTCCCAGCAGATGCACTTGGCCCCTCCCCTGAGAACCCAAACAGACAAACAAACAAACAAACAAACAGATTCCAACGTGAGTTTAGTGCAGTGAGTCAAAACCCAGTGAAACTTTGTTAGTATGTCAGAAGGCTGAAGGTGAGCCGAGGGTAAAGAAGAGAGGTTAAACAGAGGCGGTGGTGTGGAAGCACGGAGTCAGACTCGGAATGAACTGCAATCAAGTGTAATGTGTTAAAGGGATACGCTACATTTTTTTCTCTTTTTGTTATTTGTCAACAACATCAAACAACTCTAAACAGTCCTGTGTGCTTGTTGTGAGTTGGTAATTTATCACATTATGTTATTTTTACACTCAGATTGGCACTTTATGTATTTCTTCTTCCACTTCTGCGGCTGTTTACTGGCACAGATGTAGTTTTCTTTTGGTATGTATTTGATTCTTAAAATTGCATAAAGTGCTAATGTGAGTCTAAAAATAACATAACGTGGTAAATAAACAAGTCACAGGCTCTTGTGGGTATCACTGATGCATCACAGTACTTCTTGCTAAGGACGTGTGCCCAAAAATGCCCAAAATGTTGAATATAGATCACAGACGTATTAAATGTGCTGTTTGATTTGTAGTCTGTCAGCATTAGTAGGTTGTGGCAGTGCACTGCATCGTAGTTGGTAATATTTACTTTTCACTGACACTTTTTTAATATATTACGTATTTTAGTTTTAATAAATGAGCCCTAATCACTCAGAGAGAGACGTTTTAGATCGACACTGAAGCTCCAAAATGACTCATGAAGAATTTGATCTGAGGAATTTTTTGTGCAGTGAGTTTCCTGTGACGTTTTGCTGAACTGACCTTTAACACATCGTATGTATTGTTATTGACGTCTTCTGGTGGTGACACATAGTTGGTGTTGCAATCCTCCATTTTGATGATGTTGATGATATTTGACCGATGCGTACTCCATCATCATTTGGCTCCTGGCTGAGGTATTTTTCATAGATATGTATCATAAGTATCACTTCCCCTGTAGGCGCCTCTATGGACCTGTTTCATTTCTTCCACTTTTTTTCTTCTCGATGTTGCATTTCATTCTGATGCTTCACACTTGATGTTTCAGTCACACCATTCCTCAAGTAGTTCAGATCTACAGGTTTTTACCTATTGGAAAATTGTACTAATGGAGCAACAGTCCATTAATTTTTTTACTGAGGCACTTCGGATACTCCAGTTATGCAGTTCAGAAGTTGCTTTGATCTACAGGTACTGTGTCATCACCTACAGCCGGGCTGCACTGTGCACGTACAGGTATTTTTTCATTTTTCTGTGTGTGGTTAGTTCTGCCCATCACATGACCTGTCAGGAGACCCCTTCAGGTTTTTCTTGTGTGCAGACTTTTTTGTTGGAATTGGGGTTGTACATCAAAATGCATCAAGAAAAAAATCTGATCAAGTTGCCATGTTATTTCTACCTCTGTGTTGATCAATTTCTCCTAAGAGCCTACAGGGCTGTAGTCAACTAAAAACTCGTGGCCGACTGAAATCTCACATAAATCCAACCAACTGATGAGTTGAACAAAATGCAAGTTACTTTCTCTAGATTGTGATTTAAGAAAATAGGACTATACCAACCACTAACTACAACAACATGAATTTTTGAAGAACACACAAAATAATTTCAGGGACATATTTTGTGGTTAGTGTGTGCATGATTGTTCACGAAGTTCCAAACTGTTCTCCACAACGGGTCCATATTCTGAGCATAAATCTGACGATTACGGTTTTGATATAATTTTTATGTTTTGATAAGAGAGCAGGCCTCACATCGAGCTGGGTCTGGGTGTTCCTGCTGACGCTGGAAAAGCTGAAGCCGGTGTGTGTCTGCAGTTTCACAGTCATCATTAGACTGAACATTTTGGAGTACTCTGATACGTTGACGGTCAAAGCTCACGTTGCGCCCTGATGCACACAAGTTCGTCTACTCGTCTAACTGATTGATTGTCATGTTGGATGTTGATATGTGAGCTGCTGTTCGCAAAGTTTAAACTCGACTTTATTTTAACTATCTGTTTAAACAAAATGCAGCAACACCGACAGCTTCTCTGACGCGGCATGGCTGGCTCTGCACCGAGTCTCTGGCGAGTAAACTTTCCATACATTCGATGATCACAGCTGTCTCTGGTAGGTCAGGCAAGTCTATTTGTGTAAGTAACAGGGAGTTTTGAAAACACCCCCTTTTTCATGGGCAGTTTTATTGCCCTGATGGTCAGAAGAGTCCATTTGTGTAAACAGGGGGGGTGTTTTGGAAAAGGCTGGTTGGTTGGTCTGTCCCTCCTGCAGAAGGAAATAATGGATTAGGTGTGGAAAGATATTGATGTGGCACTTATCCTTTTATGAAAATAACAAAGAGACAATACAACGAACTAAAATGTCGTCCAACAAGAGTATGAAGACTGACTGATAAGCCAGTCGACCTGGAGGCTACAGCCATAAAAACTACAAGTAAAAGTCACAGCACAGACACACAGACGAGTCCTCGCCTGCAGAGGTTAGAGATGACACGGATTCTTCAGGACCCTCAGTCTTTTTCAGTCATTGTAATGGCCACTTCGATAGAAGCTTTATGCTAACAAGATTGAGTTATCATTGATAGTCAAATCCCAAGAAAGCAGATTAGATTGCTGCCATAACAATGTGTGTTTGTGTGTCAAGGTCTCTGTGGTGCACTGAGTGAGAACTGAGCCTGCTGAGGTGTTTGCCTAAAGGTCTTTTTACACCACCATGCAGTAACTACCCTGAAAACCACCTCGCTGCTGGAGGATTCCCCAGGGAGGTGCTTTGGTGAAAATCTTGGCGTTGGTAGTAACCAACGAATTCTACGTATTTGGGTTATTTAACTTTAGTGAGTGGGTGCTATGGTTAGCTAGCGCCCACTCGCTAATGACTGGAGGTTAGCTTTGCCTGACCCCTTCAGTTTGATTGGCTGCTGCCGTGGCTACCACCAGAAGTTCAACACGATAAACTCTGAGCAGTAGGACAAAATCTGTGCACACTCACATGGGTGGCAAATGCTTCTTGGTCCTATTGCCCTAGTTGAAACGCCTCCCCTCTGCCGCCCTTCCATCATTGAAATGACAGGAGGCGGCGAGTCAAAGACCTTAAGTCTTGTCAGACACAATGGGAGAGAACAACATTAATCACTGTAACTGCTTAAATTTCCACCTAAGCAATTGAAATACACTGTCTGAAAATAGTGGTTCCTCGTTCCATGTAGCAAAGCTGTTTATGCCCATAATTTGGAATTAGTAGGATGGTGGACTTGAACTGACAGGAAGTGTCCAGTTTTTTGTTTTGCAGGCACTCCTGTATTTACTAGCAAGTACATTAGAACTTTTTATGAATTTTCCAGTTGTAGTTGCAATGTGGATGTTACATCTTTAACTGGTAATTACTGGGACCCTGACATGACGTAAATGCAGCATCAATCCGTCCATGTGGTTAAAAAATTCCTTTGTGTATTTGCTGCTAGTTGAAATTTGTCTGAAAAAATGGACAATATGGGCTAATACGGTTTTAAGGGCCTTCCCAAAGAGGCCCATGAGGACATGTAGACAAATCCACATGAAGGCTGAAGTCCATTTTATCCAAAACTTTAGTCATCCAAAATAGAAACACCACAAAACCTCAAACTTTGTGTAAAGGTGGATGTACACGTAAGGAGAGCTGTTTAACTCAACAACACGTTCATAATCCCCACTTTGATCACATAATTTACTCATTATGCAGTAGGGCTGGATTGTCAGGAATCAGTGTTATTACAGTTGTCTGTCATATTAAACAAGGTTCGCTGACTTGTGCACAGATCCTCTGTGAAGTTGTGGTTTGAACTCTGACTGAGCTGTTCACACTGGGTCAAATTAACCCTGGCTAACGGATCTTGGGGGCTTTTCTTCAACTTCCCTGCCCCCTCAGCCCAAATCATGGTGGTCAGTGTTTGCCAGTCCCCCTCTGTCCCTCCACTGCCCTGAACCGGTGTGAAACAGCTCGGACAGTTGTGAGAGAGCACAGGAAACACTGGCACATGAGTGTGTGTTTTGGTCCTGGGTGGCAGATAATGGAGATGAATGTTGTCCACATGAAACCCAGGAAGGCCTGAAATGTGAACCGCAAGACTGGCATCTGGCTGACTTCAACAGAAAGAGACACACACACACACACACACACACACACACACACACACACACCGGTGCCATGTGTTGTAGCTCCTGTCATAGATTAATGTGTTTGTGCAGGTGTGTGTGTGTGCATAATGCATGCCATGTCACTGCTGTTGAGGCCTGAAGGGCCTCTCTGACTCAATGCTTTTCAACATACTCACATGTCAGACAGTGAGGCAGACGTGTGTAAGCCGTTTAGCAGCTTGGTATCAGTGTCTTTGCTGTGGCCACAGATTGAGGGTAATCTGGAGCCGTCCGCTCTGATCTTTGTGGGCCAAAGGGAGCCACAAAGATCAGGTGGTAATTAACCTTTCTGTAAATCCTGCTCACCAGGAGCTTCATGTATATAATGCCTTGAGACACAGCTGACGTAAGCAGCATAAGGCAAAGGACGAATCTCAGAGAGAAACTGCACAATGAACTGAAGAAGTAGAGAAAGCTTGTACAGATTGGGAAGTGACGGAGAGAAAAAGAGGATTTACCCCCTGCCCACTGCGCAAGTCCCGTGGGCTCAGCAATGAAGTTTCCATCTGGTCAGCCCAACAACTGATACCCCCCATTATTTTTTAGGGATGTAACAGTATCAAACACTCACAGTACAACAATACCTCGGTATCAAGTCCACGGTTCGATATTTAGTGTGATACTTTAAAAGAAAGAGACAAATCTAGACTTGGAAAAAATGTTACTTTTTTTTTTAATCCGATGTGTTTGCAGTTATTTTTCACTAACATTGCTTTGTTTCCTTTTTTAAGCATGTGCAGATAATCATATCAATCGTCTTTGGCAAAGAGGGAACTTGAACATTGAACAGTGATTGAGCAATGAATTATAAATGACCCAGCTGGTATCGCGTGCTCTGCTCTGTATCCTGCAATCACAAGTTAACCGTCTACTTGGACTGACAGAGTGTCTGCAGTCCTCAGCGCGTGATGAGGAAAGAGCCGCAGTGGTCGATGGTCTCTCACACTTCCCTCCGCTCTGCTTCACTGCAGCTGAAACAAAACTACACTTTTGGCCCGGAAGACTTATCGCTTGACACCGTCGTGTCCATGATGGTATGGAGGCAACTTTGCTATCGTGATACCAAGAAATTAACACTTCCGTTACATCTCTAGTTTTTTCCTTCATCGTCCGTTTTTCCTTATCAAACAGTAAAATACTATTGTTCACCATCTAAATTCAAGTGCCTCTGTTTCAGTGAACTGAAGACGAACTAAATTGACTGAACTATTAACAATCGTAGAATACGCTTCACTTAAATTTGACAAAAACATTTCTCATCAAAATTATTTTGGTTATAGTTTTTCCAATAGTAATCGCAAAATGACCAAATCAAAAGCTTTGTTCGTTAGACGAGTTAGACGAGACTCTAAAATGTTTATGTTGTGACCTTGTTGTCCTATAAGGTTAGCTCGTTCAACAAGTCTTTTGCCAAGCAGCAGCTCTCACTCGACCCCAAAATCACAACAACAACAAAAAAACAACACAGATGGACTCAGCCAAACACCAGTTGTTGATGTATTTTTTCAGTCAATCCACCCTTCTCATGAGATCCAGAGTTGTTTAGAACAATCACCTCACAGAGGACTGCTTTTGTCATGGAGTTACAGACAAGACTGTAACAAGATTTCAGAAAGAAGTCAAGAAGCTGAGTTCCCTGAAATCACTCCCACGCTTGTCAGTAATTCTGCCCAGGATCCAAAGTAAATCTAAGTTTTACGGCCAGAGCACGCAGTGTGAGGACCCTGTCGTAATACATGGAATTATTTTTTTTCTGCCAAATGAATTACCTCAAAGAGGTTTTAATGTGCTCAAATAAGTTGGAAGTCAAGGTAACTTAACTTACATCTAATATGGGTTTTGCAAATGGTGGTGGTGGGGGGGCAAAATGGTTTAGTAGCGCCCCTCAGACTGCAGCCGTCAGGTCTAGGTAAACTACATTTATCAAATTTGGTACACACATCTGGGGTACCAGGGGCCTCTTTTACAAAGTGGCGTAGGCACAGAAGAAGGCGCACGCTGCTTCCGAAGCACAAATTGGGATTTATAAAAAACAAACTTGACGTGGGAATGTGCGGGGCTCCACGCAAATTTTCACCCATGCATACACACATAAACTGAGGAAAGGAGAGACCACCACTCGCTGGCGGAGGGATGAGACACAAGAAAGAGAGTGAAATTGACCCCACTGTGTGAAATAAATGAAAATATCCCCTCACACATATGTGACCGGAGTGAAGTAAAGAAGAAGAAGAAGAAAAAAGTAAATAATACATATAAATAGAAAAGGAAAAATCTCAAATAAGTTCTGTAATCATGTTTTATTAAATTGCGCTGCAAAGACAGAACGGACGGGGCGCAGCGGAGCGGGCTGTTTGGTAACTGATGAAAAGATAATTGTTGTAGAAATCCAGGATTGATCGACATTAAAGAATAAATATTGTGCATTGATTAGCAAGTGTGATTTAAGTTGTCACACAGGTGTACCGCTGCAGTGAACACAACTGTGTGGCACACACACACACACACA
>JAPQLA010047333.1:0-11257 GCA_029822935.1 Naso vlamingii | reverse complement strand
TAACTAAACATGTACTATATACAGTGTGTGTGTATGTCAGTGCATGTGTGTGTGCATGAGTGTGAACTTGTGTGTGTCGGCAAACTACAGGTAAGATGGCTGACGAAGGGAGGGACTTAGGTTCAAGATGGTGGCTGAAAACCACATGTTTCTTTGTTAGAGTGGAACAAAGGAAACATGGTGGAGCTCAGACCACATGCTTGTGATTTCACACATTGGTGTGAAGTGAGTCGAGTTAAAGGTTGTGAGTGTGTGTGTGTGTCACAGCGCTAGGTTAGAAAAGATTGGTAGCTGCATGCGAAGACCTGAGGGCTGTTGCACAAAAGCAGAATTCAGAAATCCAGGATAATTGAAGAAGTTAGGCTTGACCTAGTCTAATCAGTGCATCCAGGCTTAATCCGTTGCACATTTGCCAAGCCAGGATGAGGAGGTGCGACTATGTCAAGCCAGGTGTAAGTAATTTGGATAAGTGCGTGTTCACGGCTTTGTTAAACAGACCACAAGGTCAATCACAGATTTACTGATGCAGAAATGGAGAGGACACGTGCTGCATACTTCTCTCCAAGTGAGCAACAACTGATAATTGAAACTTATGAGGAGGTAAAACATATTATAAGTAAAAAAGGCGATACGGCCGCTGTAATTAAACAGAGAGAGAGAGAGCCTGGCAGACAATAGCAGACCGACTGAATGCGTAAGTAGTTCAATAATATACACTAATTAACCAACGCTCCACAAACCGTCATAATTACAATTCAAGGAGTTTTCATTTTCATAAATTAACAGTTGTACACTTTGTCTTAAAAGTGAAAAGTGAAGTTAATGTTACTCAGGAAATTTACCATGAAGACTAATTACAAACCACAATGCAAGAATATGTACTACAACCGTATGTGCAAATCTCTCTCTCTTTCTCTCTCTATCTAAATGTTCATACAGAACAAACATGACTGGACAAAAGAGGACTTGGCAACAAGTCAAGATCAAATATAAGAACATTTTGCAGGCCAGTAAGTGCCTTGATTGCTGATGATAATGTACAAAAGAGGTGTATAAATTACTTAGAAGGTGCCTGCTCATGTATTTTATTGTCTGTATTGATTTTAGCAGTGAAGAAAAAGGCATATGTGTCTGGCACGGGGGGTGGCCCACCGACCCCAGACTTTACCCCAGCAGAGAAGCTGGCCCTCGACCTGAACCAAGGTAGACCTGTGATGGAAGAGATCCAGGGGGGGACAGCCACTGACTCGGTTCCACCTGCAGAAACTGCCCTCTTCATACAAGGTACCTTATTCCAGCACTGCACTGGAACTCAACCATGTATATGGTGTTTATGTGGACTGTCTGACTTTGGCTTGCCTTGCAGCATCTGGAAACACGCTCTCTCTTCTGGAGCCACCAGATGATAATCCGGTGAGTATTATTCATTAAAGGCGTAGGCTTGGCACATCCTGTCAACACTAGGTCAATACAAGTTCTATTGGATATGACAGGGGGGAAGGCACTTCTGCAGCAGATGAGGAGGAGACTGTGTCACTGGACTCCAGAGAGCTTGAGGTATCATGTCAATCTTGTGGAAATACTTTAGTCCATAATGGATAAGAAGTTAGTGATGTGGTGCTCATAGAAAATATCGTATTTGTAACAGGACCCAGATGCTATACAGCCTGATAGCCAGCCTGGCAACATAGTGAGTATTGCCTAAAGGAAATATATATATGCTTGCTGTGCTGCTGTTTGAGGGTCTGCAAGGGGAGTGAGCAGGAATGGCTGACAGGCATAACCCTTGTCTCCCAGCAACACGCCAGAGAATTCACCTGAGAATACAAAATGTAATCGTTACAAGTACATAAAAAAAGTAAAACTTTTGACACACTCATTATGTTCAAGGTGCTTATAAATAAAATTTGTGTGGCTCACCTTGTGATAGTCGCTGGTACACTGTACTGGCCCGAAAGACTTGGGAGTCATGAACCGAGCCGGGCCACTTTGCCTCTAAATTACTGAGTACGCAGTTAGCATCACAGATCATCTGAAACAATAAGAGGTAGTCTATTAAGGTAATTTAACACAGAATTAATATATGTAGTTGACCATAACATTGATACTGTGGAAGGATTTTCTGTTTACAAAATCACCTTCATGTGGCCCTGACGGACATTTCATGCAAATCTGAGTACAGTCCAGTGCACCAATGACATTAGGGAAAGCTGTAACACAAAATAATGAGTATCCTACAGTGACTATTCTAATGTTAACACCTTTTTGTAATCTGTGATTGATGTTACCAGCAATCTTGTAGAATTCCTCCTTAATGTAGCAAATTCTTCTGTGGCCAGGGAAGGTGATGAAGATGTGTGCCAATGATTTCAGTGCCAAATACACATTTCTGATGGAGCGGCAAATGGTGAGAACATTCCACTTGCGAAGAAACATAGTGCAACGCAGACCATCTGTGAGATGGTGAGGGCGTGGCTCCGCGCCGTGCGGTGCTGAATTTTGGGACCCAGCAGTCTGCACAAGTATCGGATGCCATCACCAGAAAATTGGTACCTCTCATGCAGGTAATCATCAGGAAACGCCAACGGGTCTGACCTGTCCCGAAACACTCCCTCACGTCGGAAAGCCCTTCTCAGTATAAGTGCTTCTTCATCCAACACGTCATCCAAAAAAGGGCATGCCATTGTGAAGGAAGAAACACACGTGAATGGGACTTTATATATTGCCCTTGTCATTGACTTAATTGAAAACATCTCTCCAACTTCATAAGCCATTTCTAATCATCTCAAAGGTGTGCAATAATATACGTATTCATCAAGCCTCAGACAGCAATATGAACAGTAGGCCTAACAGTAATAATGACTATCACATGAATAATTATAAAAATGATAATGGTTACAATTAAAATAACAGTGGACCTACTTCACTGAATGGCAATGTATCTGTGGTATTTTAAAGCAGGCTTATAAAAATGAGGCAAAATATATTCAGAAGAACATGGAGTAACTGTAAAACACATTTATTTCTGATCGGAGTGACAGCTGACTGGTCAGATAGCGCCAGGATTAATCAAGCCTGGCTGTGAGCCTGGTCTGGAGCAGGCTAGCTGCACAGAATAAATCTCCGTGGTAACTTATGTGCCTCTGCTTTCGTGCAACCGAGTCACGGCTAAATTCAGCCAGGATAACTGACAGATCTTGGCTTAATCCCCTATCTAGGTTTTGTGCAACAGCCCCCTGTTGTACAGGAAGCAAACTTAACTAACAACTTGGCAAAGCCAACTACTAATAACCTAAGTACAGTGATATCACATTAACACTTATACAGTCCTGAATACATTCGACATGTGACCAAGGTTAATGGTCCTGGGCTTAGCCATGCTAAGATGATGCTATCTAGGCCCAGTTCAACATTACCAGTCCTCGAGGGAGGGTGGTTCCTTGTCTGGGGATCCAGGCAGGGTAATGTTGGTCCCAAAGTTGAAAAGTATTGTCCTTGCTGGTAGCTGGTTGCTCAGTGTAATCCTTGCAAAGTAAGCAGCTCCATGCTTATTTGGTTGTCCTCTGCTTTGGAGTTAGCTAGCAGGCCTTGGCTGCTGATGCTAACAGTTGTTACACATGACCTCAGGTCCCTGCGGTAGGAAGAAGTTCTCGTTCGCTGGGACTGCCGTTTGCAACTCTGAGCAGCTGAAGTTCAGAAGAAGATCCCTTGAGGACTCGGAACTTCTGGTGAGAGCTCTGGTGGGAGCTCAGGAACATCTTGGAGGCCGCATGAAGGGACCTAAGGAGAGGTCTCTGAGTCTCAGAGGAGACAAGAGGGAGAGAGGACCTCCTGAGAGGTCACTGGAGACAAGAGAGCGAGGAGGACCTCCGGAGAGGTCCCTAGAGATAAGAGAGAGAACAAAGGAAGGAGCTGGGTTTTGTTGCCTGATCAGGGATGTCGATCCCACTGACCAATGGTATCTCACAGCTTGGTCTCTGGCATGTCTTCACTCCTAGGCGTAAAGATTTGGAGGACTGTGGGGGATGAGGTCAGTCCATAGCTTCCTTTGTGGGAGATGAGAAACATGTTTATTCAAAAACAGTCCTGTTGAAATCCCCAAAATGAACATCTTCATCTGTGGATCCAAACAGAATATAATTATTGAAGATGTTCAGAATACTTTTTAAAACATTTCCTTTTGGAACACAGATCCTTTTAAATACCAAAACATTTCTGGTTATCCATAGGCTCTCTTTCATGCAGTTGATAACTGCCCTCCACATGTTAACATTTTCTGACGGGGGACCTTCTAAAAAACCGTAGACTATGTCCTAAAAGCTCTGTGGGGTCTCATATACGTCCTGGAGCCAAGGGAAAACTAAAGCCCACACATCTCTGGCAAAGGGGCAAGACCAGAGCAGGTGCTGAACAGATTCATCATCCCCACAAGTTGGTTTGGGACAGCTGGCACTATGGGTGCAATGCCGTCTTTCCAGAAAAGCTTATGTGGGAAGACACTGGTGAGCAATTTGCCAAGCTAGGTCTTTTTGGGTGTTAGTCAGAAACTTGTTGTTAACATTTGACCATGTTCTTTTGCATCTGTCTTCCACCAGTGTGCCAACAGGAGCCAGTCTTTCTAAGTGGGAGGACAGGACCTTCTCAGTATTGGCTCTTGAGATTTTTTCTGGTGGGATTAGGGCAAGATCCTGAGTTAAGGCTTTGATAACTGTACCATAGACTAGTGGACAGTTCTCTGCATATGGCACATTTATAGGTGGTCTTTTACCCCACGTAGTCAGTATGTTATGCCCTACCCAGAAGTTAGCGAAAAAGGTCCAAGTTGAGCCTCTTTCATTGCTAAGGCAGGCTTACAAAATGGGTGCTAGAAACATGATTCCTAGCTTCACCTCTAACTCAGGGACTGCTCTCACCTCCTTGGTTACAGACTTGTACATGATATCTCTTTGTTTCTCATGCCGGCTCCCCCAAATAAAGTGGAACATTAGCTGACACCATGACCTTGTGGGGGATGGGGAAGGTGGCTGCTAGATATGCTAAAGGGGCCAGAACCTCAGCTTTAACTACCAGGACTTCTCCCATGAATGAGAGTTCTCTCTCCTGCCATTGAAGAAGCTTGTCTTTTATTTTTGGTAGCTTGGACTCCCAGTTGCAGGTATCCATATTTTTCCCAAACTGGACTCCCAGCACCTTGATGGAGTCTTCCCTCACTAGCAGGCCGAGGTCTACAGCAGGCTCATGCCAGTTTAGGAGGAGGGTCTCGCTTTTTTCTTTGTTGACCTTTGGTGAACATTTCACACAAGGTGAACATTTCACACAAGGACACTGTTTCTCTGACAGACTTGTTATCAGACAAGAGCAGAGTCAGATCGTCCATGTAGAGGGATAATTTAGCCTGTCTGCCTGAGCTGCCTGGCACTGGAATCCTATTAATATCCCTGTTGTTTCTTAAGGCACAGCTGAACATCTTATTGTATGTCAACAGGGTCTGTGCTCCTTCCATTTACCCTTATTACACTGTTACATCCTGGGTATAGCACGTTTACCCACCTTCTAAAAACCTGACCAAAATTCAGACGCTTGAGAACAACCTTGAGATAGTGGTGACTGACACTGTCAAAGACTATTGCACTATTTTTTCTTTTGCAAGCAGGCTTACATTACGTTTCCTGGGGCCTGCACAAGGCCGACTTAACCCCGAAATGTCAAGAGAGCAGATAAGCTTTGAGTGGTCAGAGAAAGGGACAGGTGACATAGAACAATCTAGTGGAGTTACCCCACTGAAGTAAGTGAGGAAATCGATACGAGAAGAGGTCCTGCCATTTGACCATGTAAAGCCAGGGGATGAGGGGTTCTTGGATTTAAAAACATCTGTCAAATTAAAGTCTTTAATCATGTTAGACAATGTGTAAGAGCTAGAGTCCAGCTTAACACCTGTGGAGGATGAAGATAACCTGTCCATCCTGTTGACAATACAATTGAAGTCACCTCCTATGACTACCTCCCTCCCACAAAGGATCAATGAATGCAAAGTCTGTATTGTCTCTAAATGGCCATGGAGTTCTATAGTGCAGTAGATGTTAACAATCCTAAATTTGGCCCCATTTACCTCAAGGTTCACACAAAGAAGTCTGCCACCAATTACCCTTTGGATTCTTTGGATGGAAAAGGAATGGCCTCTGAGGAGAATTGCCACTCCAGATGATCTGTTCTTATTATCTCCTGACCACACTGAGAGGCCATGTGTCCACCTGTCTTCATACAGTTTGTAATTATCTTTAAAAGTGATAGAGCATTATTGCAGCAGGAAAATGTCCCACTGTGCAGAAGGTCAAGAGCAGATTGGCATTTTATGGGGTCATTAAGGCCTCTGGTGTTGATAGTGGCAATTTGAAATGGGGATATTATGATGTTTGTGGTTGGGCATGTCAGGGCTTTAAGGTAAGAGTCAGATCGATGGGGATAGTTTCTTCTTCTTTCTCTTCTTTTTGTCTTTCTGAAATGTCAACTTTTCCTGTGCAACCTCCGCCCCTCTATTCATTTGGGTGGTTGCAGAGAAGGCAGACAAAGCCTGGGGGTCTAGAAAAGAGGTAGAGGGGGACAAGGTGTTCGGCCATACCTCTAGATCTGTAGTGGTGATGGAGGAGTCCCCTAATGTGTCTGCAGACTGCTTTCGGGATGGAGTGCTCTCCTTGGGGGTATCACGCTCAGGAGAGAACGAGGAAGCAGGGAGCACTTCCTCATCCCCAGGGGGCTGTGAAGTGCTTGCAGTATCACCAGGGAGTAGCTGGTCTAGAAGCCCAGAGGATGGGAGGTCTCCCTCTACATTGGGGGTGTTGATGGAGGAGTCCCATGGGTCCTCCTTGGGCCGCTTCAGGGATGATGTGCTCTGTCTGGGTGAGGAAGGGCTGGAGGTGATAGCAGCACCACCAGGGAAGGGCAGGTCTTGGAGGCTGAGGTCTCTGGGCTCGAGCTCTTCTGGGGGATTCTGGCTTGTCAGTGACCCTACTGCCGCCTGGTCTGGTTGGATCCCCTCCTCTTCGTCCTCAGGCTCAGGGTCATCACCAGTCCCATCCCCATATCGGAAATAGGTTTTTTCTCAGAGGAGAGGAGGGGGGCCTGATGGTCTTGGCCTGCTTGGCCTCCTTGGTTCAGAGGAGGCCTGGGCATTAGTGTGCATTGGGGGACTGGGTGTTGGTCTGCACTGGGGGGGGCCTGGGCCGAAGGACCTTGTTGCTGCCGGTCACCAGGTCCTGGTTGTGTCTTGTTGGAGGGTCCTGGTCCTTAAGGGGCCTGCTGTTCCTCTGCTAGTGGGGTCTCAGTGTTGTCTATGGATGCAGACTGTCTGGCATGGTTGGCGTAAGACCGGGGACAGCTTCGGAACGTATGAGTACTAGAGTTGCAGAGATTGCACCTCCTTGGCTGGTCGCAGTCCTTGGTGATGTGATCTGCACTATGACAGTTCCGACAGACAGTTGTGGTGCAGTTGGCTGCCAGATGGGTAGCAGAGCCACACTTCCTGCAAGTCTTTGGTTGGCCAGCATAGAAGATTTGGCCCCTGAGAAGAACCAGCTGAATGGTCAAGAGCAGATGGTGGAGACCCCCAGAGTCTCCTTCTCTTCTCAGGCATACTAAGAAGCGCCTGGCTCCTTGTTTTAATGCCGTCTTCATCTGTGAGCTCCATGCTCTGTAAAACAGAGCAACGGAAGGACAATCAGGTGGTAATATCTTGCATTGATACCTTTTCTGAGTACATGATAACAGTGGCTGTCTTTTGCTCCCTTTCAGACAATGGTGTAAGGACCACATTGGCAAGTCTTAGGTTGTTTTCCCTTCTCTGGTTGAAGCACTCAAGACAGTGTTCAAACAAGGTAAAGGTGGCAAAAATCACTTCAAAAGACTTTTTCCCAAACAAAGCAAAGACATAGTCCAGTTGCTGAGGGATAAAGTCCAATTCCTTCTGGATGGTCAGCCAGCTGAAATGCAATTGTTCCATCTCCAAATCATTCTGGAGGTCAAAGCGGACTGCATTCCTCCTGGAGCCAGTGGTTGAGGCCATCGTGCAGGGATGCTGCTTCCATGAGGAACATGACTATGCCTCCTACACCACACGACTATAGCACAAGTTCTTTCTCTTATGCTGGCACCTGGGTGAACCAATTGATTTTTTAAATTTTTAGTCGGTTTATTAATAATTTTCTAAAGGGTACAATACAAGAAAAGTACAATTCAAAATACATCCAAAAATACAATTACAAAAAAATCCATTTCAGTCTCATTACCAGCCCTTTAAAAACACATTCCATTTTTTTTTCTTTTATAGGAAGAATGCCAATCCTGAAATGCATCTTTGCTACAATGAGGGACCAGAGAAAGATGTTTACGGGTACAGTGGCAAATATATCAAGGATAAGTATTAGGCAGGTAGACATTACATAGGTAGGTAGATCGACAAGGATTATACCGGAAAATATTCGTTGTACAGGTAAGTGCAAGGAAAGAAAAAACAAAAAACAAAACAAAAACAGACAGGTAGGTATTAAATATATCTTTTTTTCCTTTCTTTCCTTTTTCTCCCTCCCGAATATTTACCTTATTACCCCAATAACATGGTCACTACCCTAGATAAATCAGGAGGTAGAAACAGGAAAAAAAAAAACAATCCACATGGAGTTTTCCCTGACTGAAAATGGTTTTATTAGAGAGTTTCTGTTTGATGTCATTTAATAATTTTCCATAACACAATTAAGTCAACACTGCTGTTTTTCTTTTTGTCTCTACGTAAATAATCTTTGACTAGAGTAAGGCCAACCTTCATGACAGATTCTCGAGATTTGTGCACATTCCTAAAAGCCAGCAGATTTCTACATTTCCACATACCATCTTTAATACAATTAATCACAGTCAACTATCTTATGTCTTTTCCAATTTCTTTTGGGTCAGTTTCACCATACAATATATACAGAGCCGTTAGCCACAGGTTAACAATTCCCCACACCTTTTGTGCAAAGGGACAGGCCCAAAGGAAATGGACTACAGATTCTTCAGCATGACAGTTTAATGTGGGACATGTTGAGCTCCTGGAGCATCTCCTTCTATACAGGAGGGCCCTAGTCTGGAGGCAGCCATGAACTGCCTTCCAGGCCAGATCTTTGTGATAATTGAAAAGGAACATGGAGTTTATCTTTTTCCAGACCTGAATACATTGGGATTCAACCAGAGTCCCCACTGGGACAAGACTTGTGGACTGGGTAGAAAGCCTCCCCTCAACAATTGGTCTGTTAAGGCCTTGTTAAGGCCTTGTCTCTGCATGAGGCAGGTCGAGAGGGATGCTTCTAGCCATAGCAATTGAAATCATGTGGCCTACCCAAAATCTTGCGAAATTACACCATAGACTGGTACTATCCACGTTTAACACAGCATTTACAATAGGACAATGAAACAAGGCATCTAGCTTGGTGCCAAATTCAGGAACTGCCTTTCCTCCTTTATTAAGAGGCCGGTACATAATATCTGATCTAATTGAACGATTCCTGTTGGGAACCCCATATAAATTGGAACATTATTCTTCTCAATGCAGTGAGAAATGAGCTGGGCTACTTCATCTGACTCCTCAGATCTGTAAAGATGTGAGTAAAAGGAGTGAACAAAGGTATCTCATTTATTTCTGTCTTTTCATTACCCTCTTTATCATAAAGTGATTCAGTGGTATTCCTTGGCTGTGCTAGTTTTCTAAAGAAATACCTTGAGCATTTTTCATTTGCTTCTATGTGCTGTATTCTACTGCTACTGTGTTAGTAGGCCACGGCTAGCTTCTGAGGATATGCTTAATATTTTCCTCTTCAGCATCGCTACATCATCAACCACGTCCCAGCCAAAATAAGACATTGAACAAAGGCGCTGCAGCTTAGCCTGCTGTTTTTTGAGCTTAAAGCGTTTTTTCTTTGCTGCCCTTTTACCTTCCTCTATGAAAAAGGACTTAGCTCTAGCTTTCACATCCTCCTACCACTCCCCGACGGAGTCAGAGGCGAAGCGGAGAAAGGACCAGTGAGTTGACTTTTCTTTAAATTTACTAACCACCATTGCATCCTGCAACACAGAAACATTCAGCTTCCAAGAGTCTTTCCCATTTTTTGTTACATTCTTTAGGACAAGAGAGCAATCAATTATTGCATGGTCAGAGAAGAAAACTGGCTTGACTGCAGCTTGTGAAACCTGCAGCCCCTTTGAGGTGAGTAGAAAGTCAATCCTTGAATGTGTTCTGCCATTGGACCATGTAAAACCAGGTGAGTTGGGGTTTATGGAACGGTATGTGTCAGTGAGTCTGAAGTCCTGAATGAGATTATTCAAGGCTGTGGAACTGGAATCAAGTTTTACAGCAGTTATGGATGAACAGTCCTTTTTGTCGACCAGGCAATTGAAGTCTCCCCCCAGAATTACCTCTCTACTGCACAGCAGAAGTCGCTGTATGTCTTTTATAGTCTCTAGACACTCTTGGAACTCAGTTACAGTACACATTAACAACTCTCAAATCAATACCAAGATGTGTAAGATCAACACATAACAGCCTCCCATTCCTTTGCACATTAAAGTCAGGACCTTTGAAAAGGACCGCCATGCCAGATGACTGATTTTTGTTATCACCAGACCACACAGATTGTCCATGAGTCCATCTTTGTTCAAAGAACCTGTAATTGTCTCTGTAAGAGATGTTACACTCCTGCAACAGGAAGATGTTACTTGGCTCTGCTCGTAGAAAGACAAAGGCCGAAAGGCACTTTACAGGGTCATTCAGTCATCTGGTGTTGAATAAAGTGACAGAGAGGAGAGGCATGGAGTGGGAGGATGTCAAAGGGGGCAACTTAACAAGCCCGGGTTTACAACAGTTCAAGCTTATCAAACAGGGGCTGGTTTCTGCTTCTTCCTTTTCTTTTTTTTCCTTGCGAGAAACCTCCCGTGCTTCCCCTACACCACCACTCATTGGGTGGTTGCAGAGAAAACAGACAGAGCCTCAGGATCTAGGTAAGAGGTAGAGGGAAACAGAGTGTTGGGCCATACCTCTACATCTAGGGTGTTGGTGGAGTCCCCTGAGTCTTTCTTGGGCCGCTTCAGGGTTGGTGTGCTCTGTCTGGGCAAGAAAGGGGTGGAGGTGCCAGCAGTGCCATCCCCCATCTCAGAACCAGACTCTTCCTCAGAAGGGAGGAGAGGGGCCTTGTTGGGATCCACAGATGAAGACGTTCATTTTGGGGATTTCAAC
>JAPQLA010047252.1:0-11262 GCA_029822935.1 Naso vlamingii | reverse complement strand
CGCAGGCGTATCCTTCTACACTGGAAGTTGCCTAAACCTCCAGCAGAACAATCTTGGCAGACTGACCTTATGTCATTTCTTAAATTAGAAAAGATTAAATTCTCACTCCGAGGGTCAACTGAGAAATTCTATACTACATGGCAGCCTTTTATCTCGTATTTCGATAATGTAGCTACATCTCCTAGGGTGCAGGAGTGAACAACACGTTCAGTTTTTCTGTCCAGCTGTGCTCTTACATCAATATGAATGTACAAATATAAGGTGGTGGATGAGATATTCTGTTGAAAAAGGGAAGACCAACTGGGGTGGGGGGTGGGATTATGTTTTGTATGTTTTCTACTTGTCTCTTTGTATTCTTGTTTACTTATAAAAAAAATCACACATTTATTTGTGAAGGTCATGTAACATGATGTGATGTGTTTCAATAAACAGATTTATAAAAAAAAAGAAATATGGGGACTCTTCATTGAGTATATTCGAAGTGACAGACATCATCCTCCTGACTAGTTACACTGGACTATATTACTCTGTCTCATTTCGTTTTGTGTCTACTCTGTGCTTTGCACAGTCAAGATTCTAGTACCCTGGTCCTCAGCTGGTCCTGACCCAGTGGACTCTGTCTCGGACTTTAAAATCTACCTCTTACCTGCACCTTTGATTCATTGTTTGGACTGACATGCATAACTGTAACTTTTATACTATCTGTCTGTATCTGGACCTTGTCTTTCTTGAGTTTTGACAGAATTTTCCCTCTTTTGACTGGGTTATTTAATCCATTAACATTATATGTGGCTAATCTTATGCTTTGCATTAAGGCTTACATCTATAGTCATGTCCTGCATTTGAGTGAAAAACTTCCCCTTAACAGTATAGAACAACTGTAAACAAACAAGGTGTGAACATTCAACAAAGTAGAAAAATAAAAACATAAAGACGTCTTCCACGATATGGGTCTTACTTGTGACCCTCCACCAGGTGGTAGTAGGTGGCTTTGGGGGGAAACCTCCCTCTCGGTAAGTGGGAGGGCCCTCAGAGGTGTCCGCATAACAAAGTTCCGTGTCCGTTTGTTGTCCCGATTTTTAGAAATATAGCTTAGTCGCTAGGTCGTCTATAAAGTAACATCGCTCTAATATGGGCTACACACAGTCACATAATCAAACTCACCATTCCGGGGCGGGGGATTGGAACAGATGAAAAGTCTGTTTATCAGGCTACTAACCACTGTCCACGGTTTGGAGTGGATCATCTCTGCGGAAGGCTTGCAGCCGCTCTTTAAAGTGCGGGGTTTGGGAACTGCCTTCCACTTGTCGGGCTCGTCTGCTTCTCCGCCAGCTTAGTTTTTCAAGGCGCTCCATCATTGTTTCAAGTTGCTTGACAGGCACGATGTTGAAACCCTTCCTAGCCAAATCTGTCATTGCCTCTTCCACGTTGTCGTAGATCTTGTCTCCTTCCTTGTATTTCACCTTTAGCCGGGCAGGGAACAACATTTGAAACTTGATGTCTCACTCCTTGAGAACTTTTCTAACTTCTGCATATTCTTTTCGCCTTTGCTAAATACGCGGCGGGTAATCATTGTCAACATTGATTCTGTTTCCTTCCAACATCAAGCCCTTCTTTTGCCATGATTTTCTAAGTATCATCTCTTTGGTTCGGAAGCTGGCGAATTTGACAACGACAGATCTTGGCTGCGCATGTGGTGGTGGCTTGGGTCCTAGTGAGCGATGGGCTCTTTCATGCCTTTATTAATAGTTAAAAGTTCATGGTAGTTGTATATGTATTTAGGGTGTTTTTACTCACTTTTTGTCTCTCCCACGACAACGTTACTCTCTCCGACAGCGTCAATTGCATCCAGATGGTCAATTATGCAAATTGTGCAATGACGTCACACTCATTTAGCGACTTCTAGCGACTTTCAGGTCAGCCAATAGCGACTTCCCTTACTGTGGAGTTGGCAACACTGGTCCATGCATTTGTTACCTCCAGACTGGATTACTGTAACTCCTTATTATCAGGCTGCACTAAGAAGTTCTGACTGGAACAAGGAAAAGAATATTTCTCCTGTTTTAGTTTCTCTTCATTGGCTCCCTGTGAAATCTAGAATACAGTTTAAAATCCTTCTCCTCACCTACAAAGCCTTAAAGTGGAAATGAAATATGGAGTATTATGAATGTAGTTTGTTTGATTTTTACCTAAGGTAAGCTGTGGCACCAAATTCAAACTTTATTTTTTTATAATATTGCTGGAAAACTAGAAAGTAATTCACTCTTTCGTCAATAGTGTGCAGCCATCTTCACACAAGCTAAGCGGTGACATCAGCAGAGTGCTTCTGATGCTGCTTGTGGGGAGGGCAAACTCTCTACTACTCCATCTCCGGTGAGGAGGAACATTTCTAGCTGTTTTGATGGACAAATTGGAGTTTGGGATTACTCATACAGACATGAAAACACAAGAGAGGAACCATTACTTAGGTAGTGAGAAGTACACTTGGTATAGTTATTTTTTCCAAGGCGAGACTAACTTTATCATCTCTTAATGAGGAGGGAGCTCCTCACGTTAATGTTACTGCGTTACTAACGTACGTTACTTAGAAACAGCAAGATCTTGGTGGTGTCCTTACATTAGGAATAAAAAGACTGTTTTGTTTACCAACCCAAACCGACGACTTGTTTAGGCTAATGTTAGCTACATTAGCTGCTGACATTATAGTAACATTATATTATAGCCGTTAACGTTAATCTTTCAAATCAATGTTGTGAAACAACACCTTGATGGAACAAGTTAAACACACCCACCTACTGACTCCACCAAGGTGTCGGTTCACAGCATTGATATATTAACCAGCTTTACATTAATGTCACCATGATCATCAGCAGCTAATGTAGCTAGCGTTAGCCTAATCAAGCTGTCTGTTTGGGTTGGTAAACATGCGCCCCTTCATTTGTTAGCCAACAAAATAGTCTTTTTATTCTCGTCACCATAAAGATCTTGCTCCTTCTATATTGGAAACAAAGAATATTAGGGCAAAATTACTGGGCGGGCCATATAAATCAAACACAGAGGTTAAGTTTAGGCAAGTGGTTACATTAGGCATATGACCCGAATATAATCATGCCTAAGAAATTTGGTTAAGCTTCTCAGTTTGTGCTACAGCAGCATTTTTCAACAAAGCACCAGAAATAGACAGAACATCTCTCAGTCTATGTTCATCTTGAAAGGTATGGAGGAGGCTGTGAGCAATTGGATGTCTGTAATATTGGTGCATCTCACAACATGCGGGGCGGAAAAGTGAACAGTAGGAACAATGGGCCGTTGAAACAGCGGTGCAACACCGTGAACTTTAGGATTTTTAATGCCACGTGGAATGAATGAGCAATTTCATATAGTGTAGTGCACAATTTTGTCGTCTAAACTGATAATATCCACATTTTCTTATTAATGTTGATATGTAACGTTACTCTCTCTACAGCTAACAATCAATGCTAATATTACCCAAGCAGAAAATCAAATGTATGACAAATTTAAAAACCTAAATTCAAATTTTAAGCCAAAACCTTAAAATATATACCAGTATGTAAATTTACTTACCTCTGATGCTAGATTCACTCAACTGCGTGGTATCTGTAGGGTGAGGGCAGAATCTGCTGTCATCTTGGCCTGACTTGCCGCTCTTCTTGATTCAAAATGATACCATACGTTACCCTTATGCTACCTTGCAAGATCTCATGTTGATAATTTGTCACCAGGAGGGTTGAGGCATGACCTGCCCTACTTTGCCTCTGATTGGGTTATCCTGATATTTTACCCTAATCTTAACCAATCATTGCTCAGATGGCTGTAAAAACCTTTCAACTTCCACGGCTATGTCAAATGTTAATCGATTTGTTTCTGGTAGCTTACCAGACTGGCTGAGGAAAAACATTCCTACACGTACTGTACCAACATGGAAAAAAGGTATGCACAAAATGCCTCCTAATGTGACCTATATGTAACGTTAACGTTACAGTAATTGGTAACTAGTTACTGTCCATTGTTTCATTAGGAAAATCAAGAGAACTTTGACATCAGAGAGCACACAATGCAACATGTAAGTGCAACCAATTTCTTGTCCTCTCTGTTGTATTAGTAAACATTGTAATAGTTAGTGTATATATACATAGCGAACTGTAGTAGGCCACAATATTATTATAACTGAAGCCAAATGGCAGCTGAAATGTTCACTTTTCCAGAAAAGCATGAAACTTCGTACACTTGTGCAGTATGGGGCCATGAAAACTTCTGTCATATGTATTTCGCATTACGTTTTGATATACAAGAATTGCAGTGATAGAGTATACAACATAGTATGTGATGTATATATGTCACATAAATAATTAATGGTGAATTCAGTGTGGTTGTGAGAAGAAAATCCCAGGCTAGGCTAGACTTTATAATATTTCTTTTGCATTCATGTTGTGTGATTTTTAAAAGCTTAATCCAGTTGTCCATTAACCCTGAAAAAAGTGATGCGAGCAAATTTAATCTACAAGGCAGTAGAAGAGTTACAGCTTACAGCTTTTAACATAAAAACAAAACATTATGTTACTGTTGTGATTGAAAAATATATAACCTTAGTCTTTTTATAGTCCTGACCTTACTGCAACCCTTTGTTTCCTGTACTGTATGGGTACATTTGCAGGGTAACTTTTACTGTTTAACTACAGAGCCAGTTTGCTCATCCTCGCTCCCTAGCCTCACTCCCTAACTGAAAAAAGGAACTGAAACCACAAGGCGTGTTCTTTCTACTATAAAGACAGCTATGTTTCATCCTATGCTTTGTCTTACACTCACACAGACTGTAAGTGCTCTGTCTGACTGTTTGACCTTTCTTGCAAGAAATAAAACTCTTAGAAGGCCTTCTGCTTCTCCTCGACTTATTTTGGATTCTCACAACATAGAATTTCCATAACAAACTTGGTGGGATCCCTTGGCTGACTGGATCTGGAGCCTGCCACTGATCATCCTGGAAGAGAAAACTTTCAGCCTCGACCTCACAAGAGTTTGGAGACAAGTTGACTGACCATTAAGGGGCCCGGACCATCACCACTGGGGTCTCAACAGAGTCGGATCACGGTGAGAAATCCGATGTAATTTATAAGAATAACATTTGGTCTGACTTGCTCTAATTTGAGATCTTGATAGAAAAAAAAAATAGAAAGGCAAAAAAAAAAAAAGGAAAAGAAGAGAAAAGGAAAAAAAAGGAAAAACAAGAGAGAAAAAAAAGAAAACCCCACCTTCACATTTGGTCACAGGATTAGTCATAACAAGGCAGAAATAATATATAGCACGCTGGACGTGCAGGGGGTTGAAGCTGGAGTCTACGATCTTGGAGTTTTGAAAGTTGCATCTCCTCCACACTCCTCCCCCTCCCCTCTGTGCTCCGTGCAACGTCGTGTGCCCTCTCCTCTGAGCTCCGTGTCGCCCTCCCCTCAGAGCCTCCTACAAACACACCTCCTCCCGTAGAAGAACAAGCAGGCAGACCACAAACAGCGCATGAGTTTTGAGAGGGGAGTGACATCAACTGAGAGCAAATAATTTTGCAAACAAAGCATCTAGCATCAAACCCTGAGCTGCACCCTTGTCCTATGTGGGTAGGACTATGCAGGTTTTAAGAAACTGCAAGACTTTACATTTATCCACCTGTATGCAATAACATAATTTATTCATATAAGGTTTTTAAAAATGAGCAGCTAGTTGCTACTTTTTTTGGCATATATTTGTCTTTTTGTAACTTCTTAAAATAACGTACAATACTATTTTTTTTAATGTACTAGGTAGCCTTGAAAAAAAATGCTTGAATTGGGACTTATCATTCTTGTTACTGCACACTGTATATGTGTCTTTAATTTCCATTTTAAAATTGTTAATAAACAGTGCTATATTTTGTTTATTTCCTGTGTGTATTATTTTTTAAACTGGCAATCAAAACTCAAATTTAATATAGACTTGTTTACTGGATATGAACATAAATAAGACAATTATGATAAATCATTTGTCATTATATGTATCAGGAAAGAAGACAAACGATTTGTTACTCAAAATTGTATTTTTATTTTAATGAAAAAAAATATCTTAATGAATATGAACAACAATAATGTTATAAGAAAGTCCTCTGGTGTTGTCTGATATGTCGGGCTGTTTCTGTCCTCATAGATGTCCCACTGTCCTCAGTGATGACCGCATACTGTGGAAGCTATTGTTCTACAGGAAAAAATCACAATTAGACAACTGAAATTAACAGTACAACTTTAAATTTGATCAAATATCGTCATCTAACTCCCCGAGCCCTCTGCTAACTTGTGTAACATGCAGACATAGCTACTACAAAGTTATTGGGGTGACAGAGAGGCTAATAGATGCTGCTGTTAGCTTGTAATTATAATAATAACAACAATGTAGAGACGTGTAACATTGCACGTGAAATATGTCAACATAGCAAATATTTCAGCATATTGGGTTGACTTGGAGGCGAAAGATTGCTGCCGTTAGCTTCTTATGTCCATAATGACAACAACATTGACCTGCTTCGAGCGAATAAACAAGCTGATTTTGCACAGGAGATGGTGTAAACATGTTAGCTATATTAGCTTATGAGGCCTACATAGCTACGTAGCTAACGTTGGCACCACAATGTGGAGCAAATAAGAGCAAATAAGCAGATTTTTCACAAGGAATGTGTAAAACATATTTACTGCATTGCGTATAAGGCTGGTGTTGTGTCAAAAACAGTTCCCCTATTGAGATTGTTCCCTGTTGTCAACACAACACCAGCATAGAGGATAATGTTACTTTGAGACCGAGTAGGCCGACAGAAAAGCTAATGTTAGCTTTCACTGTCCGTAAGCTGGCATTGACCACATAAGTTTTCGATGTCACAACGCAGGATACGTGTTTCATAAACAAAACACAACTTCCACAATAAAACAGCAGATTACCTGTCCAACAAAACCTCCACAATCATGGCATCGTCTCTGAGGCCCGTAGACTCCCGGAGCTGACTCCACCATCGAAGTACAGTCCCAATATTTACTCGTGTTTTCCTCTGGCTTGGTCCAACTTTTCCTCTGTTTCAGCTTTTTCTCGGGTAGACTTTCTTTTTCTTTCTTGCTTTTCCGGTGGGGTGAGCAGAGGTGGTAGAGGCGGTTTTCCTTGGTTTTTATCCTCCATTCTTTATCCTGTCTGGCTCTCCTTCTCTCAGTATTTTGCCGACCGTAAGGGAAGCTCGCTGCGCGTCGTTTTGGGAGTGTAGCGGAAGGATGAAGGGCGGGAGGGAGATAGGAGAAAGGGATGGGCAAAATTGAGCCAGGGGACACTCCCACTTGGACCGAGCAATAGTGATTGGTTGGACTCTTTGCAGGCCAGCAGCCGCTAGAGAGAGTGGATTTTTTTGTTCCTTTTTGTGTCAGTAACATGTAAATTATACTTTTAGCCTGTAAACACCATCAAAATGAAGGTCATGATTTTGATCAATGTACAAATTCATAGACTCCAGCTTTAAGTTAAGAGAATAGGATTCTCTAGTTTAAATGACCATTATTTGACTGCTTTTTCTAGAGTTGTAGCAGAAACAACCTAGATCTACGGGGACGACCGTGTCTAAGAGACGACTGGGGAGAAGAGTGACACTTGTGAGAGATAGGGAATAAAGATAGTTCAGAAGAAGCACCTGATTTGACTGGTCCAAATGTTGTTCTTATGAAAACCAAATACAGCAAGGAAGCTGTAGAAGCATTAAATGTTTGGGTAAAAGATTTTGGTTTTCCCCAGGGAGGTACATTTAGTATTAGACAGTTAATGCAGCTGCAAGAAAAACTGACTCTGGCAAAAGGTTTGCTGCTGACCTGCAAGTTTTCTGCCAAGAATTTAGCCCAACTCTCTCAGAACTGAAACGCCTGCTTGTGCTGAAGTGCGGCGCAGCAGACTGGGCAAAGATCTCAGCAAAATTTTCTACCATTGACCAACACAGAATATAACCTGAATGGGGACATGTGGACAATCAAAATTATAGAACAGCCATATCAACTTTGTGCACTGAAATAGAAAAAGCTTTCCCACCACGCATGGACTCAACTAAAGTATCAGCCTGCAGACAGAAGGATGATGAGTAGGTCTCTGAATACCTTGTTCGCCTCACTGACATCTTCAACCTCATCTGAGATCTTTGCCTCACTGACATCCTCAACCTCCACTGTGTGGAGGTTAGGGGAAGCTCGTCAGAGGTACAAGCACAACAAAACTGACTTACACGGAAGCTCTGACCATGTATCAGTTGGCTCAGAGCGCTGCTTCTACCCCTCAGCCTCTTACAACAACCATGTCCAGCATTTCTACACAGGGCAGAGGTCGTTCATCCACCAGAGGAAAAAACCTGTGGGGCAAGGGCAGAGGACATTTTGGATACTGCTCTTATGATCCCGAGATTTCCTTCAAGTGCAACAAAAAAGGACACTGGGTTCATGATTGTTCAGAAAATCAACTCACCAATATTGCTGAGAGTGACTGAGTAGGTTAGGGGCTGTGGGAGAGACCGGTGACTACTCTGACTTTTCAGGTCGTCCAAAAGACGTCTTTACAGAGACGTCCCGATTTGGTTTATATTTGGTTGAAAAGTGAAAGGTGAAAAGTCGTATTTTCAGGTTGTCGAAAAGACGTCTTTACAGAGACGTCCCAGTTTGGTCTTTATTTGGTTGAAAAGTGAAAGGTGAAAAATGGTCTCTTCAGGTCGTCTAAAAGACGTCTTTACAGAGACATCCCGATTTGGTTTATATTTGGTTGAAAAGTGAAAGGTGAAAAGTTGTATTTTCAGGTTGTCTAAAAGACGTCTTTACAGAGACGTTTCGATTTGGTCTTTATTTGGTAGAAAAGGTTAAAAGTACTCAAATCGTCAAAAAAAAAACGGTTATAAAAATCAGATATACCCAAATGTACAAAAGGAAACTTTTATTATTAACAAAGTAGTATATAAACCAATCCTGAGCTGTGCCTCCCTCCCTCCCCCCAGGGCAACCCCCCCCCCCAAAATCACATCAATGAAATGAACATGATGCATGAACATGCATGCAAACCGCATGCAAAACAAAACAAAAAAAGGCTGGTCGGCTCATTTCGCCTTGTAGCCTCCACCACCTGAGCGCCCCGGAGCATGCTTTAGGTGCTCTGCAACGGCCTGAGAGATTTCATGCTCCGTTGCCTTGTCATTCCAGCTTTTAACAGCGGCTGCAATAACAAAGAAAAACAAGTTTTACCCACACAATGGACAAGACAAGTAATGTTTTACTTTATATATTTTATGTATTTAAATTTCATTAAATTAGCTTGAAACCATTTGCCAGGACTTTTTTCGCTGAGTCACATTTATTCTTTCGAAAAGTGTTCTTTTCAATAGTTGGGCATTATTTTGTTTGTTTATTCCTCTTTCGCCTTCTAAAGTGTGATCAAAAGATGTTAAGTCAGTGGCTCTAACTTATCTATGGAACATCTGTTAGTCATAGGCAACAGGTGATTGAAAGTTGACATGATTTGACCACAAGGTGGCACTACCAATTGGTAGTCAGTCTATCACAAGACATAACAGCATAGTGAGAGGGTTAGGGTGCAGCTGAGAACCCGATTCATTAAAAGAAGTTACTTGCACCGAACATGACACAGGTGATACCCGAGAAATTTGAATATCATGAGCCAGATTGAAAGACCTTTGAAAGGACTTTTAGCAGGTGTTTTGGAATAATTAGTGTGTGACACTTTGAGCCAATGATATTAAACCTTTTCACTATTAGATTATTCTGAGATTTACACATCAAATTAATATATTCACGTGTAAAAAAAAACAAAACAAAAACAAAAAACATGCAACTCTGTAGCCTTTATTAACATTATAGTCATTTTCATCTGTCTTGGATATGAATCAAATAAACACAAAGAAAAAAGTGCTTTATCATCTTTTGTATTTCTTCTTTCAAATAAAAAGTGCAATTTAATATTAATAATTAATGTTTTTAGACCAATTGGGTGAAATTGGATATTTTCTCACGGCACACCTGACGATCTCTCTGGTTGAAAAACACTGTTATTGTACACAGTGACATTGTCTCCATTTAAAGGTCACCCTGATCTCTTCATTACTTAGGTTTGGTAATTATTTATCGCACATTCTGTAATGGCTTGAAATATCTCACTTTGCGTGTTTTGATACTATATAATCTGTTGCACGATATTCTAATTTTTCAAGTTTCACCTGAATGTTTATAAGTCATCTGACATCTGTTGTGGCCCAGGATGGGATAAACAAAGCAGATCAAATCCTTAAAGATGAAGAAAGGCAGAGTGGGTGGGTGGATTACTGCCATAACGGAAAGGTCAACTTAAAAAAATAATTTGTGCATACCAATCACGACTTGGTAAAGTTGTGTGCCCTTGAAGGCCCTCTTTGTCCCGTTGCCCTTCATGTTTAATTTTGCTTGCAGATTGTTGGACATCAATCTGAAAGATAAGCATATGATGTGTCTGCATTCAGTCTAATTCGTAAAGGAGAGAGATGGTGAAGGAGAAACGGATGGAAGGAAATAGAGAGAAGGGAGAGAGATGGAGACAGAAAAAAAATGCTGAAGGATGGGCGAGGAAGGAGACATTGCGCTCTAGTATCGTGGACAGGGCACAGACTATACACGGCGCACATGCACCTTGCCAAAGGGGAGTTTCAAGATGCATTTTGCAAGTTTGGTGCACAGAGCAGTCTGGCGAAGCCTGGCGCGGTTACTCCTCCTGACCCTCCTACAAGCGCAAAGGCATGGATTAGGAAGGAGGAGTGGATCCGGGCGTGGAGTGGGATTAACTCAGCCGAATCTGATCTTCACCAATCAGAGGAGCTCCTCTCATCACCTGTAACTGAGCAGCAAGTGATGCGCATTCCAGTTTTGTCATATTTGGATATGTGGACGAGACAGCGACGCCAGAGGCCCTACCAAGAGGACACTGATGTCTTTGTCCATAAGATATGAGCTCTGGTTACTAATCATCATCATCATCAGGGTCAACCTGATCATGAGAACAGCTGCCCATGCAGTGTAAGCCATATACATATTTTGTTAAAAAAAAATAAAATAAAATAAAACAGATAAAACACATCTCTTCCACCAATAAAGACACTCACATTTAGTGATGAGAAGTTTAGTTTACACTGAAGACCAATGGGATGAAATCTGTGCGTAAAGGACGCATAGCAATTCT